>JASDQU010295661.1:952-12066 GCA_032191745.1 Picea mariana | reverse complement strand
TGAAATAATTATGCTCAGACCTGATATCCTCTTTAAGATCAATAATATCTACGCATAAGGTGTCGTTAGGGAGGTTGTGCACTATGTCTTGTTCCTTATTTTCATTTAGCTTCCTCTTTAATTAAATGTTATATTCCTCAATTCTTCCAACCTTATGGTTGATTTCCCTAACCTCTGCCCATAATGCAATGTTTGATGATTCCATAGCTAGGACTAGAGCCAAACTCAAATCTATGGCCAAGAGCCAAAGTCAAAGCCACATTCTAAAGAAGCTGACATAAAGAAAATTGATCCAAATTGGCTTCCTTTGATCTTTTGGAGACCAAAAATCCTCTCAATGGGGAGGTGTGATCCAAACCAACGAATTGTTGTAAGACTCAATACCTATAAGATAAATTCAACAATATCTAAAGGTTAGCAAACTATGTAAATCAATGCAATGTAAACGTTGAATAAGACAACAAGAAAAAATATAAGAAAATATAATATAAAGAAACAAAAATAAAATAAAATAAAATAGGAGAGAAGGTTGAGGAAGGGAAAATGATGGTTCATGGGTTTTAGCCTTCCCATTAACTGCCACAACTCTCCCTATTTCTTCCTTCATTTTCATTCTCAATGGATCTTTTGGAAAAGAGAGGGAGATGCATAGAGAGCCAAGAGCAACTTGTACCAAAGATTGTCGAAATGAAAAATTGAGCCCCCTTTGAAGTTGGTTTTCCCATTTAGGTTTCCAAGGTAAAATTTATTTGTTCGTTATGGTTAATTCATGTATCTATTACTTTCCATTTCGTCTCCCCCAATTCTCCCTATTTCTTCCTTCATTTTCATTCTCAATGATGTCAATTTTTACGACATTCAATGCATCCAATTTCAAATCTGAAAATTACTTCCAAGTGGCCTCAAACAATAAAATAGGGCTATTATCACTGAATAATTTTACACTGAAATTACGATACAAAATTACAGTGGAAACACAAATATCAAAGAGAAATCATCCATACACAAGAGACACAAATCATCTTCAGTAAAAATTTTCAAATTGAGAATTTATGAGAACAAAAACTAGTCCTCTTAACAAAAATACAACTTCAACAAATTATGGAGAAACCATTCCAAATTAAAAACCTGTTGTATGGCTTGATGATGTCACATAAACAACTATGGATGTCACTTGTACGGTCCATAAATGTGGTACATATTTCTATACTGACTATACAACCCACACATGAGACTGTTTTTTGCTGTTGTATGATATGCAAGTGTGGTACGGACTGTACGGATCATACGTGCGACATGTTATATCTCTTCCTCTCACATGTGCAACCTCCTTTCCTTGGATAAAAGATAGAGAAAGAAAGTCCTGAAACCTTAGGATTGATTTTCCAAAGAAAATAATTTCCTTTTTAAAATTGCCACCCTAATATCCTTGGCAAGAGTGCTCACTCACTCATGCCAAAAACTTAATGACAATATGAAAATGTCACAATGATATATGTGGTGTCTCCTCACATTGCCTCTCCTTTTATATGATGCTAATGAGTGAGTTTAGGAACCCCTTCTAAACTCAACATTAAATTAGAATTGCTTAATCCTCCAAGTCGTTGTGAAGCCCCAACATGTGGGTGAGAAGCCCCAACACAAGACCCAAATCCATACAAGAGGGGTTTTCACAAAATAAAAATTCAATGTGAGTGACAACAATGATTCCCACATGCCCGACACCAAGGCCAATGTGAGAATACCTACCTGATGCTACAAAAACATCAACACTCCCTCTTAGAGAGGGAGGTATTCCATCCACCAACACTTGTAAGTAGATATGTCTCCCATACTGGAAGTGGATCTTCCTCCCACACTCGATCTTCTATGACAACCGCTCCATATGAAACAGAAGAAATTCTTGTTGCACGACTTGGACCCTTCTTGGAAGACACCCTACTCCTATAATCCTCCTTCTTCTGAGCATCCTGCATGGCCATCTCAAACCATGAAACTTTCTTGACAATCTTGGAAGACTCATATTTCCCACTTGAACCCAAAGGTTGACTTCCTTTGGATTCATGAATCTCCCTCTAATCTTTCTAACTCCCTCTGAGTCTTCACAACCTTTGAAGCTACCTACTCATTGTTCACTACCACTTTTCTACTTGCCATAATTTGCATAGGTTGTCCCTTTAGCTTGTACAGGTTGCTCTCTCTAACTCAAAGAACAACTGCTATGTCTGAGATAGAACCTCTGGGCTTGATTAGCGCCTATCCATCCTCAAACACTACATCAAATCCCTTCTTCTCAATCATTGACATTGAGAGCACACTCCTCCTAAGTTATGACACCCATAGCACATTCATCACTCTCAACACACCTCCTAACTCCATCTAGCATTGTTGCATATCCTTGCATTGCATGCTTGGTCCCCATACCAAGTTCCACACACATATATGAGTCAGACTCTGTGAATCTCTTCAACAACTCCCATGCTCATGTAATATGACATGTGGCTCCACTATCTATTAGCCATGCACTAGCTGATATGGTGCCCAAGGAATTCTGGGAAATAAGTAAGAACTATTTATATTCAAACTTCTTGGTAAAATCATCCACTTGAGCCCTTTCTAATGATCTACACATGATTGCATCCTGTTTCCACCCTTATTCCTCTCTGAACATTGTGAATCATAGTGGCCCTGCTTATGACAAGTAAAGCAATTGACCTTGCTAAGGTCCTTCTTCTTTCCCTGCTCTAGAGATGCCTCTCTCCTTGCGTTTTTCTTCCAAGAACCATTTCCTTTTCCCTTCCTAGAATGAGCAACTAGGTCCAGGTTATCATCATCAATACCTCACTTCTTTCCATTCCTAGATTCTATCCAAGACTCCTCCTAGATTCAATCGATCCACAATATGTCAAATGGTGGTAACTTCTATCATGCACAAATACCCTACACATACGGTTCTCAAGACCCAGGAAAACCATTCAATGCAACATTCACCAAATTTGTATCATCAATTGCCTCACCAATGGCTACAAGATGATCATGAATCTGATTGATCCCCATGAGGTAGCTAGCAACTATCTCTTTCTTGAACATATCAATAGATTGGAGCCAGTGCCGAAAAATAAAATTCTGAATTGGATTCACGCTTTGGTACAAGTCCACCAAAGAATCGTACATATCCTTTGTCGTATTTTTCTTGGAAATATGAGGAATCAAGTGATCCTTCATAGAATCCAACAATACCCACTTGGCCTTCACTTCCCTCTTATTATGAGCTGCCAATCCTTGTGCATATTTTGAATCTAGAATCACCATCTCAACATACTCTTTAAGATCATTCTCCTCCAAGAGAAAAAGGATCCTAGCCTTCCAGGCCCATAAATTAGTGCCCCCCTCCTACATGTCCTCCACTATGAGAGTTCTCACCATTATGTCCTACACAGAACAAAAAATCCACAACTACTTGTGTCTCAAGAGATGAATCCCTCTCTCTCTAGAGACTATGCTCTAATACCATGTTAGTTTTTACAACACTCAATGCATTTAATTTCATATCTGAAAATTACTTCCAAGTGACCTCAAACAGTAAACTAGGACTGTTATCACTGAATCATTTTACACTAAAATTATGATAGAAAATTATAGTGGAAAAAAAAATATCAGAGATAAATCATCCATACACAAGAGACACAAAATATGTTCAGTAAAATTTTTCAAATTGATAATTTTTGAAGACAAAAACCAATCCTCTCAACAAAAACATAACTTCAACAAATTTCCGAAAAACTCGTGCAACTTGCAAACCTGTTGTATGACCTGCTAATGTTACCTATACGATCCACACGAGTGGTACAAACTATATGGATCACCCATGTGACATGTTCTCTCTCTTCCTCTCACATGTGATCTCACACATGCAGGTTGCATGTGTGGTATGAGCTATACAGATCATACATGCGACATGTTCTCTCTCTCTCCCTATCACAACTTCGACAAATTTTGGAAAAACCTATCCAACTTGCAAACCTATTGTATGTCCTAATGATGTCACATGTATGATCCATGTGTGTGGTACAAAATATATATATCACACATGCGACATGTTCTCTCTCTTCCTCTCACATGTGTGATCTCATAAATGAAACTTCCTCTCCTTAGCTGAAAAATAGAGAAAGAAAGTCTAGAAACCCTAAGCCAGATTTTCCAAAGTGAAGAATTTCCTTGCTGAAATTTCCACCCCAATCTCCTGGGAAAGATTGCTCACTCTCTCATGCCAACACCATAATGACAAGATGAAAATGTCATAATGAGATATGTGATATCTCCTCACATTGCCTCTCCTTTTATAGGAGTATAATGAGTGAGTTTATGAACCCCTTCTAAACTCAACATTAAATAAGAATTGTTTAATCCTCCAAGTGGGTGTGAGGCCCCAACACAAGCCCTATCTCCACACAAGAGGGGTTTTCAAAAAATAAAAATGCAATTTGAGTGCCAACAACGGTTCCCAAATGCCTGACACCAAGGCCAATATGAGAATATATGCCCGGTGCTACAAAAGCATCAACAAATGGATCTTTTGGAGAAGAGAGGAAGATGAATAGAGAGCTAAGAGTTTCTTGTACTAAAGATTATCGAAATTAAAAATTGATCCCCCTTCAAAACTAGTTTTCCCATTTGGGTTTCCAAGATAAAATTTATGTGTTCATTATGGTTGATTCATGTGTCTATCACTATCAATTTCATCTCCCCCATCTCTCCCCATTTCTTCCTTCATTTTCAATTTCAATGGATCTTTTGGCCAAGAGAGTGAGATGCATAGAGTTCCAATAGTTGCTTGTACCAAATATTGTCAAAATGAAAAATTGAGCCCCCTTCGAAGCTAGTTTTCCCATTTGGGTTCCCAAGGTAAAATTTGTGTTCATTATGGTTGATTCATGTGTCTATTATTGTCAATTTCATCTTATATGAGTGAATAGTTTAGAGCCATACTCTATTCTCTATTCGTTCTATTTAATGTGATGACATATGCACAATAAAATGCAATCACTTCCCTCGATGGTTAATTCAATGGAAATCTCTTGTAAATGAATATTTTTTGGTTGTTCTAGTAAATACATCTAAGTATCGTTTGGTATAACACCTTCTCATAACCATTTATATGATGTTGTACACACACTTGTAGCAAGTTGTTGTGGCACATAAAATAAATGAAATCCAACAATTAAATAACCCATGCCATCCATTCTAATTCTAGAGTAGATGGAGGGTGTGGATTAAAGAGTTGTTTCACTTTAAGAGCTAAATTACTAATTTTGTTAGCACGTGAGTACTAGGATATACATATACATGTTGGTTGGAAATGTTGGGTATGTGTTATATTCTTGAAAATGTTTTTTGCCTCGAGAAACGTGACACCTACCTTGGTAAATGTGTCATGTATTTAGGTGGTTTTTTTGGCACATGGTTTTCTATTTCCGGTTAAGGAATTAGGGTTTTGGACTAATCCAGGTCATTGGGTTAGGGTTTTGGATGCCGCTGGCTCCTATATGTATATTGTATTGTAAACAATGTAACACAATGGATGAATATAATATATGTTGGTTTTCCTGGTTTGGGTTTCTAGGGGAAAATCTCTATGTAATGTTTGTATTTGCCATTGTATCTTTTCTGTTCTTTTCTGAATATTTGTTTATAGTAAACATTGTACAAGGTTAGAATTTACAGGAAAGAGGAGTGTATTGTGTGTGCATGAGAGAGAAAAGCTCCAATTATATTAATGACAAACAAATGGAGGATATGTATAAGTTGGATGAGTCTCACCAGTGGATATTACCCATTCTATTGTATCTTGAATGCTTCACTCATCCCACTATTTGCACCATTAAACTTGGGTGGCCATTACTTGAATTTTATTTTCTTGTTGGATTGGCATGAGTAACCATGGAACATACTCTATCTTGATGGTAATGGGAATATTCCTTGTAAAACTAAGGAGTAATACTTTGGATTTTGAGTTGTTGATATCTTGTCCAAGTTATTCTTTGCAAGTGTCTCCTTTGCAATGTTGGGGTTTTGAGGTTGGAAATATATACCTCTGGAGACTACAAAGAATTTCTACTTACATTTATAGGCAAAGAGAAATCCCAAGTTTAGTTATCTTTGTCAATCAGGTTGGTTTTTTTGTGTAGGATACATTGAGAACAAAAACCTTACAGCTAAGTCACCTGACACATAAATACGAGTATCCGATACATGAAATTTCGACCCCAAAAATAGGACACACACACACACACACACACATTTTTTTTTCCTTGGAAAAAAAGTGTAATTTTATTCATCCGCAGAGACAAAATTACATTTTGTAGGTGCTGAGCACTATCCATCTGTTTACAACATATGAGTTGTCCTTATGTCATCAGTAGGAGTATATACAATGCATTATGAGATACCAATATAAGTGTCAAGTAGATTTGCAGATCTCTTGTAGGTTTCATGTGAGTGAAGCCATATTCTGCCAAAGAAAATAATGAGTCGTTCATACTTTGGAAGGATTGTTATTTTTCCAAAATTTGCAGGAACATAAAGTGTTGGAGGGAGTTTTATCCCAATGCCTTTATGAAGGGGCAGTGAAAAAAATCATATGTGTCTTCATCCTTTGTTTCCAAAATGTGTCAGGATCCAAGTGGCAAATGTAGTCCAACTTTTGAAAGAGAATCAACTAACTGGTTTTGTTCCCTGTATACATGATTAAGAGAGTAAATGTTAAAAATGTGTAATAATCTGAATATTTCCTCTAAGATGGGCTGCAAAAATATGTTGTGGCAGGATTGTTGTTTGCTATTCCAATTGATTACAATTTTGAAGTCTCCAAATATTTGAAGATTGTGGATCCCTTTTTCAAGGATTTGAAGGGTCAATGGGAGGGGGAGAAGAGGAATGAAAGGGAGGGGAAATTTTTCCTGAGGAAAATGTGAGAGGATTTCTAGTCCTTGAGCAGCAACGAGTTCAGGAAGGGGAGGTTTGTATTGGAATATTTCCTTGTTGTGTGATAGCCATATCCTCCAATAGATGATAATGGGTAGAGATTTGATGTTTCCAAGAGGATTTTGTTGAGTCAAGTGTTTCCGAGATGTTTTAACTAAAATTCGTTCCCAAGTGAGTCTCCGATTTAGGTGTAAAGATAAATCATGCCAGACCTATTTCGTAAAGGGGAAGAGGATGAAGAGGTGTGTGGTGTTTTCATTTGCTCCTTTGCAAAGGGTGCACCAACCAGTTCCTTCAATGTTTTTTTTCACATATTGTCCCAAGAGGGGAATTTTTTATTGAGTACACACCACATGATTTTATTTTCTTTTTGAGGACACTTTACTTTCCAAAGTCCTCTCCACCACCATGTTGGTTCTCTTTGTAGTAAATCGATATTTATTGAGATATATCCCAATTTTGGGGTGTAGTCTCCAAGAGGATATTTTTTCCATACACATTCATCTTCTTCTTCTGTGATGCGAATGTGACTTGACTGGAGAGAAAATATATATGTGTTCCAAAATTATGAGTGTGGAGCATGTAACCCAAGGATTTCATCTTTTTTCCATCCTTGTTTCCATATGTTTGTGGTGTAGGGGTTCGTTACCTGTGAGAGGTAGAAAATACCTTGTTGATGTAGTTTGTCAATCAGCTCAGGGATCGGTAAATGGTTGACCCCACTGCCCGACCAGGAGTCCAGTCCTATTCATAAAAGGGATCCATTGCCCACTTTCCAGACTAGTCCATAAAATATTAACTGAAAATATTTTTGGATGGATTTCTAGATAATGGAGCAGTTTGTGAGGTGTTTTTTTGGTTTTCAAATCCAATCTTCTAGTGAATTTGGTCTAATGTACTTTTGTATCATAATAGTTGTCCATAAACTGTCTATGGTGAATAATATCCAACCAGATTTGGTTGCCAAATATTTTGCAAAGAGGAAAATGTTTTTTAGTCCCCATCCCCCCAAGGATTTCGGGTAAGCTAATTGATCCCATTTGGCCCAGGGTGTGGTAAAAGTTTCCTGTGTGCCAGACCAAATAAAGCGAAAGCAAAATTTTCAGGATTTTTCTAGTAAGCCTTTGGGGATCCATGCAAGAGACATCCAATAGACTGGAATGGCTTCTAGTACCGATTTTGTCAAAGTGATCCTTCCCGCTCTTGATATCCACCTGTAACTCCAACCTTTTAGTCAATTTTCCATTTTTTCTAGTAGCCAACACCAGTCTAACTTCCGATAATCATTTGGTTTTAAGTGAAACCTAAGGTATTTTATTCCTTCCTGGAAATTCAAAGTCTTGTAGGGGAAATAAGATTTAAATAAATATTTTGTTTCCTCTTCCATCCGATAAAAAGAAATTGTTGATTTCTGCACATTTATGATCATACCTGTGGTGAGATGAAACATTTTTAAAATCTCAGCATCCCAGCATCAACCACTACAGAAAAAAAAGAATATCATCCACAAAGAGGAGGTGGGTGATTTTGTGGCCTGGGGTGATCAAAATACCAAGGATATTCTCGGAGCAGGATTCGTGGTTTAAAGCTCGACCGAGGCACTCAGCCACCAGAAAAAAGAGGAGTGGTGAGAGAGGGAAACCTTGCCTCAAACCACGTTCAGAGTGGAAGAAGGGGGTGGCTGCCCCATTTATCAGTAAAGCAAAAGAAATTGTGTTTAAGTAGGCCACGATCCATTTGATAAATGGAACTTCAAATCCCAAATGAGTGAGTAGAAGTCTAATGTAGGACAAGTTAACTCTATCGAAATCCTTTGACAAGTCTATTTTTAGTATATCTCCTTGGGATTTTGTGATTTTTAGGATGTGTAGGCCTTCCTGTGCTACACCGATAGCTTCATGTATTTGTCTTCCTTGCAGAAACCCAAATTGTTCTTTTGAGATTTTGTTTGAGAGGATGGTTTTAGTCTTCTTGCAATAATTTTGTCTAAAATTTTGTAGAGACAGTTGCAAAGAGATATGGGTTGGAAATCATCAAAGGATTGAGGTTCATCTTTTTTGGGAATGAGGGAAATGAAGGTTGTATTTATAGGTGCATATATATGCCCATTTTTCCTTGATTCCTCTACAACCTGTAGGAGGTCCACTCCAATTAGATCAAAGAAATCCCAAAAGAATTCAATATTCCACCCGTCTGACCCTGGGATTTTATCCTTTTGAAATCTCTAAATTGTTTCTTTTAGTTATTTTTCCGTGACTTCAACAAAGAGATCTTTATTTTCATCCTCGTCCATGAATATGGGGAAGTAGAGTACTGATTTAATAATGTCTGCAATGTTTTCTCCTGGATCAACTTTAAAAAGAGATTTGAAATGTGTGATCCCTAGTTGTGCTAGATCCTCGAATGAGGTGGCTGGAGAGTCCTATTGGCCTTGTAATTTCCAAATAGATTTATTGCCTTCCTACCTTTTGCAAAGGCATGGAAAAATTTTGTGTTTTCATCTCCTTTGTCCAACCATATGGCTCTACTTTTGAGGCACCAATCGACTTCTTTGTCATCCAATAACTTTTTGCGATGGGTCTCTAGAGATCTTAAGTTTTCTTTTGTCTGTTGTGTGTAAAAAACTCCACCCTCTAGTTTGGAGATATGTTCAAGTTTTTCTTCAATCTATCTTAGTTCTGTTTCTTCTCTGATGATATTTTTGCTAGCACAACATAAGGTCTGTTTTTTTAAGCACTTTAGGTTTTCCACAAAATGTACTGCTATTGGGGAGCCAGCTGCTGGATCATAAATATTCCAATTTATTCTTACCAAAATATGAAAGTATTCATCCTCAATCTAGGTGGCGTTGAATTTGAATGGACTAACTGGTTTCTTTGGGCTATAATCTAGTTCAAACCAAATTGGGTAGTGGTCTGAGTCTCCTCTACTTCCAATCCATTGTTTTAGTTGTAGGGAGTAATTTAAGAGGGATTCATGAACCATAAAGTGATCTAATATTTTAGTCACCTTGGCATCATCAATACTCATATTTCACCAGGTGGGAAGGAGCTTGATGGGTGGTAGATCAATGAAGCCCAAATCATTGAAAAGATGGGAGAACCTGGCATAAAGGGGGTTTGGTCGAGCCAATGGTCCCAAATTTCAACATTCCCAAAGGAGAGGTTTAGGTCTCCTCCAATAATATTTTTTTTCTTTTTCTTTCAAGAGGTCCTTTTTGAAGAGTGAATCCCAAAATGTGATCCGATCAGAATATGCACCATACACATTTAGAACCCTGAGTTCTAGCCCCAATCCCTCCAGGAAAATATCAACCCCTAGGCAGGACTCCAATGCCCAAGAGTTTTGTAGCTTGACTGATTTTTTACACCAACCGACTGCTATTCCTCCCGAGCGACCAGTGGCATCTATCCTGATAGAATGCCAGGAAGGTAGGGGGGATTCAAGTGTATAGATTATTGTATCTACCAGAGACATCATTTCTTTTAGTAGAATTACAACGAGATGATGTAGTGTAGTAAACCATTTTAGTGCAAGTTGTTTTTGGGGACTTTCCAAACCCCTACAGTTTAAGGAGAGGAATTTCATGGGGAAACCCCTGCTAGGGTTTATGATGCTATAAGGGCCCCAAAAATAGATCTTTGTCTACCAGAATCGATGTCAATTATGGCACGATTTTGTGCTTTGGAGAGATGGGAGCATCGACCTCGACCTTTTTTATATTTTTGTATACTTGGATTTGTGTCGAGCCCGATCCCATCTGGTTTTGGAAACATGATGTTTCAGTTTCTGAGGTTGAATTGGACAGCTGAGTCCTCATAACCATTCGAGGAGGGGTTTTCAGAAGAAGAGTCAGAGGGGATTTCGAGAGACGAGGGAAGTTAATGGGTGTATTAAGGGGGGGTAGAAAGGAGGAAAGAGAGGGAGGGTTCCAGGGGGATGAGAAGATGGGAAAGGGGAGATTTTGTATAAAGGGGGGGATCCAATTTTAAAAAAATGAAAAGAGTGAATAAAAATATTGATTAGAAAAGGGATAGGATAAGAAATATGCTTACCCAATAGTGTGTGGAGAGGTAAGCACAATTGTTGTCTGGTGGGTGGGTCATCCATAGGAGAGACTTCCATCCTGG
>JASDQU010295660.1:0-14162 GCA_032191745.1 Picea mariana | reverse complement strand
ATTATTATGCATTTTTAATAATTTAAATTGATAATTGGACTAATATCACTTGGGTAGGTACAATTGCTATTCTTGGAATAGGACACCGGTACCAGGTACCAACTCGCACTGTAGCGGTACCAGTGGAGCAGTTCGAAATCGAGGCATCATGGCATGTGTTATGGTTCGAAGGAGAGATAGCAGGTTCACAAGACAGCTGGAGTCATTGCCACAGAGTGCTCGAGAGTATAATGATCAACCTGGATCGAGTATTCTTTAGAATTCACACTTCGTGACACTACGTGCCACGAAGTTGTGAAATGCGTTTTCAGTTTTATTGCAAGATTATTCTCGGATCAGGGATCCGTTGCTTTATGTTTTCTTTGTCTAAGACTGTTACAAACAATAGGATTGGATATAAACCCGTGTTCATTGCTGAGAACAGGTTACGACGACTACCATTACTGTTGTTATTTTTCTACTATTATCGGATTATGCCGTGAACTTATGTTTTAATCTAAACCGTTGTTGCGTATATGTTGACTGTAACATGATCTGAATACTGTGTTTTTAATGAGTTAATGGAGCATAGAATTACACTGTATTTGCATCGTGTGATTTAGTCGGCTCTGGTCATTTCCCAGAGCGCCTGCGCCGTTTGGTTGGGCCCGCCAAGCTGGTGCACGCCGCTGTTTCATTAGCAATAGATTTAGTTAGTGTGTGCTGTTGTAGTTTAGTTTGCTTCAATATCGTATGGTTTTCTTAGCGTTTACAGATTTGCTTTTGGTTTATCATCGTTTCAGATTATCATAGTGTGTGAATGCTTGCGTACACTACAGTTTAAACGTTTCAGAATTGTGCTTATTCATTCCTTAATAGATTCGATCTCCAGAATGTATCTTTTTATGTTGGTGAATGTAAAATGCAGTACTGATGCCTATAGAGTTAGCATATGCATATGATTGCTTGGCTTTTTGCTTTCCTTTCAAACTTAACTCAGAGTAGTATGCATCTTGCTTTGTTAGATAGTAGTTGTTTTGCGTGCTTAGGATAGATAGGTTACAATTAGAATAGAAGGAGCGCCTGGTACCAGTTAGCAGCATAATACTCTGTTTTCCTGTAGGTAGCATTAGATTTGTTTTGAATGCTCAGAATGAATGCAATTTCGACCATACCCTGTGTGTTATGACTTAAACGGAAATGCTGATAGTAGATGGTTGAACATAGAGGTAGAATGATTTTGTAGAACTGCACTTTTGAATAGAAATAGCAATATTAGCATTTGAGTACCAGACTGTTTTTCTGTTGATGATTTAGATAGGAAATGCTCAGTTTCGAGTTAGTCATTAGAATTCAATTTCTTAGAATAGGTGTGTGTTTTATTCTTAGCATAGCATTCAAATAAAGACTAGACGCTTGCCTGCACATAATGTGTATCAGCTCGAAGTTTACCAACCCTGGTTTGACAATTTAGTGATTCAGGACACTTAAAAGCTTCAATTTAGCAGCCTGACAGTGTCCTCCTACAATTCCTTCATGTGATTTTTATAAAAGCAATGGTCTTTCTACCTCCATAACAAATCTCCTCAAGATCTCATCAGGTCCCAGCTTGTATAGTTGTCAGCTATAAGTGAAAAATATGTAGCACGCACTACCAACTGTTTCTTCTAGATGATTGTATATTCACTAGGTCCCATTCCTTTTGACAGAAACTGGACTATCTTGATGAAGTGATCATCAATATTTCTAATGGCCAACAACTGTGCATCTAGTAGTGTATCCTCCAAACTAGTAGGTTCCTCTCCATGTTCCAACCTAGACAAATGACCAAGTCCCTTGTTCATTCTCCCTAGATTAACCACAATCTCAAAATCATATTTTTGGAATAACAATATCCATCTGCATATTCTTCCCCCCAAAACTGGCTTGTTGACTAGGTATTTCAATGTGGATTGATCAATGAACATATTAAAGTGGCCTCCCAACAAGTAGTGATGAAACTTTTGTAGTGCGTACACCATGGATAAACCTTCTCTCTCAGTGGTGGTGTAATTTATCTCAACTGTTGAGAGCTTCCTGCTAGAAAAGGATAATGGGTGGTCAATATCTCCTACTTCTAGTTGTGATAACACTGCTCCTAGTGCAATATAATATGCATTGACATTCACATGAAATTCCTTGCTCCAATTTGGGAAACTAGAATAGGCGCAGTAACCATTTTCTGTTTCAGTGTGTCGAAACTTTGCTAACATTCTGCTATCCATTGAAACTGACAATCTTTCTTTAGAAGCTTCTCCATAGGTGTTGTAATCTGTGCATAGCCCTTAATGAACTTCTTATAGTATCAAGTATGTCCCAGCGCAGTGTACAACTATCTAACTGAAGTAGGAGGGGGTATATCAACAATAATGGCAATCTTGGATGGATCTACCAATAACCCCTTCTTACACACAATATGGCCCAACAACACTCCAAAGGGTGAAAAGAAGATGCACTTCTTCAGATTTATGGCAATCTGACATTGCCTGCACTTATCCAACATTAATCTTAAAAATTCAATATGATTTTGTAATAAGCTAAAAATAATCCAATCATCAAAATAAGCTTCCAGAAATTTATGTAAAAACTCCTTGAAAGCTTCGACCACCACCCTGGAAAAGATGACTGGTGCATTCTTCAATCCAAAAGGCATCACTGTATATTGGTAGGAACCCCATTTTGTTCCAAATGTGGTCTTATAACGATCTTCCTTGGCAATCCTGATCCTGTGATAACTTGAAAATCCATCTGTAAAGGAATATACCTTCTTTCCTCCTACATTATATAACACTTATTCTGTAAATGATGTAGGGAATGGGTCATGAAAACATGCATCATTCATCTTCTTGAGGTCTACACAAATCCTGATCTCTCCTATATTCTTATCTTGTACCACCATAGAACTAATCCACTCTGACTCTTCAGTAGGTTCTATGATTCCTGCTTCCAACATTCTGTCTAATTCAATCTTCACTTTCTCCTGATATTTGGGATCAATTTGTAGGGTCTCTACTTGAATGGGCTTGCATCTATTTTCAAGGGGATCTTCATCTCTCCCGTGGGCCCTTTTATGCCCTTCATATTAGTGAACTTGGCTGGGAACAATTCTTGATATTTATGTAGTAATTTTGTGGTATTATCAATGGTGGAATCATCCCAGTAGTCCCCAACATTAGCAAGCTTAGGTGCTTGCTCTTTTCCAATATTAACTTTCTTGATTTTGATCGTTTGTCCAATGAAAGGTAGTTCGACTCTTGGTCCTTATACGTCTCTCTGTCCTTCTATTTCTGCGATGTTCACATTCCTAAGATCATCGTCTTCATCGACATTGATATTATAATATCCTTGTAGTTTTTGAAGAGGTGTAGTCCATTCATCCTCTTCTTGCTCCACAGGGAGGCTATGTGCCTCCTCAAATACTTTTTGTCTAACAACTTGTAGAGATTCATCTATTGAAGGGTACTGGATTTCAAATGAAAATGTAGCTATAAAGTTCTAAGTCATACCGTACCAATGTGAAGTGGTGAGGTGCAGTTCTACTTGAAGATACTAATTGATAGGCATTGTGTCTAGAGTATTGATGAATTTATGCACCCACTGTTCTTGAGGAATGATGCTCCAGGCCTCCTCTCAACCTCGCACATGTTCCTTCAGAAAAATTTGACTTGTGTATCTAACTTCACATCCTTCAATGTTGTCTGAAAATTGCGCTGTCATCAAAGTGCGACCTTGCATCCAGTCTATGATGATTTTCTTATGTGTCTCCCACCATCTTGATGGAGTAGATTTCAAAGCCTCGTCTAGTGCCAACAATCTCTGTTGTAATGGTACAACTTCTTCAAATTCCAGTAAGAACATTTCTAAGTGATTCAAACCATCAAATGTGGGAAATTTACTTACTGTTGTGTCGATCCAGCGAACTTCTCTGGTCAATCTGGCACATCTCTGCGCAGAAAATTCATACATTTTGTTCTGTCAATTCTCTAGTGCTTCTTCTGAGTTTGATGAGCATTCGGTGTCACTTCTCCAACTCAAATTCCCGTCTGTTGTAGGGCTAATGTAATCCTACTATCTTGATGTCAATTTATATATATTCTCTAGCTCATATGCACAATCTTCTTCTATGATAGGTTTTGTGTATCTTCGACCTTCATCAAGACCCAAAGGTGAAATGACCCTAAGGAGAAGACCTTCAAATGTGATTCTTCTTTTATTTAAGTCAACAATATTGGAATTGTTGAAATCCCAATCAATTCCTAACAATGCAGTATAAGGAAAACTATAATCAAATATTTCAATCACCTCGAATTCCACAAATGTTCTTACCCCGTCGATGTCCACAGGGACATGCTCGAGCCTATCAAAGGGGATTACTGCCTATTGATTATCCATCCTAATCCCGATAGGGGAATATATCAACTTATTTTTTCCCATCAGCGCCCAGGTCTGCTTCGTCATAACATTGACCTTCGACCCTAAGTCGAGGACCACATAGTCTATATCATAATCTCCAATTTGGGCATTAAGGTGTAGTTCCTTATTTGTCCTTCTCTTTTTGGATAGTTGATGTACTTCTTTATTCAGTAGAGGATCTTCCCTTCCTATCTCATACTGTTTGATCAAATTTTGTAGTTCTTGTATGGATTTTTCATCCTTAATCAAATTAATGCAAGTAAATAAAAATTCCATAAGTCTTCTTACCTCTTTTCCTTCTCCAGGCAAAGTAGACTGATCAAAGCCCAGGGTCATTCCACATTCTATCACTTCTAGTTGTGCCTTTGATGAAGAATCCTAATCTCTTCCAAAATATTTTCTTGCCTCTTCAAATGTCTGTTTCTCTTTCTTTGGATCAAACTCTCGTGTCTTCTCTGCAGCTTTTCTGACCCTTGATTCTTCTGTAATATTCCCTGGAGTAAACCTATATTCTTCTGTAGTAGCGCCTCCTCTAGTGATAACGATGACTCTAGTATCCACTCCACGAGGTTATGCTAAGATTGGTTTTACATGTTGGTTCCCTCCTCGTCTTTCCTGAAGTTTGGCTAGCAACGTAGGACAATATTCTATGACATGTTCAAATGAGTTGCAGTAACTGCAAGTGGTACAAGGGTTCTGACAGCTCCTTGCCAAGTGACCTGGCTGTGCATAGTTATAACAAATGATCTATCCTTGACCTTGACCCATGCCTCCTCCTTATCCTCTTCCTATGAATCCACCATGAGGGTTGAAGTTTCCTCTTTGTGGGGAGTTAAATTGTGTAGTATTTCCTTCTTGATGTACTTCGCCTTGAATTCTATATGTGTCTCTTGATATTTCATGCAAGAGTTCATAATCCCTACAATCTTTGTCATCATGCCCCACAAATTTACAAAATGTGCATTAAAGTTTGGTAGGTGTTTGGACATATTTTTGCATGTAATAGCATTCTCCAGGACAATGTCTATTTCTACATACCTCGCACCAAGGTAGAGTAACTTGCTTCAAAGGGCTCGGGGCTCCTGAAGCCAAATACTCATGGAATAGAGGACAAATATCCTTATCATGACCTTCTGATTTTCATCTGATACACAAAATATCTTCTCTTTTATCGTTTCCCTTATCCTTCTTCATATCTTCAGCCTGCAATGATAAGCTAGTTAGCTGACTCAAAATTTGACTCATACTTGAGATGGAATCTCCCATAGGGGCTGATTCTAGTTTCATAGCGATCTCCAACGCCTCAGCTTGTGAAGCGATATTATGTTGCATTAGAGGGACTCTGATGTGTGGTAAGAGGTAAACAATGAACCATTCTTTATTTTGTTCGTTTGAAATATGAAAACTCAAATGACTTTTCAGGGTCTTAAATCTATTATCAAACTCCCAAATAGGCTTCTCTACTTTCTTCTTGATTTCTTTCAACTCTGTGATGCACTGCGACTCCGACTTGGGTTTCTTGAATTTTTCAATCAACGCAGTCTTGATCTCATTTAGTGGTTTCGACTGGACAACTCCTTGGACAAACTTCATGTACCATCTTAGTGCATGGTCTCTTAGGGTAGTATTAAACTGATCTCTCTTAACAACTTTGTTGGTGACATTCTTAATACTCCATACAGCTTCGCATAAGAACCAATGCTGATCAGGATCTTTAGATCCATCTCCCCTAAAGGTGGGTAACCTCATCTCATCTTCCATAGATCTTCCTAGGGTTCCTGACTGAGTATGCACTAAACCGTTGTTACTAGTGCTTTGAGTGTTCTGATAACTTAGGTTACTCTGGTTACTTAATGACGTTAAAAAAATAGGAGCTGTAACAATACTTACTTCAATAGTTTGCGCAATCCTTGAAGCTTATGACTCTTGTCGGTGAGGTTCTTGAGTCTTCCCTTCTTCTGCCCTAGCAGAATCTAAATGTTTCTCGTTTAGTAGCTCTTCTTCTTCTCCACTGTAGAACCCTTCTTCATGTGTTAGTGGTTCATGATTTTGCTCAAACAAATTCACCAGAGGAACTTCTCTGAAAGTTCTCCCACTGCACGTGTGTTCGACCTTTGTATCACTATTGCTGTCTGAATTCTTGAACATTAGATTTTTCAATCTGAACCACTACTATATCTTCAGGATGTTCTTCTCATGAAATATCACTTGATCTTCAAATTCAAGAAGTGTAAAAAAATTCCTCTTGGTCTCTTAAAGAAATATCTTTCTGCTTGGCTATATGATTCTACTCTATCAATAGCAAACTCAATGATATACCCTCCAATGGTACTATCAAACCAATGATCTACTTCTCTTGACACAACGTTATAAACTCTCTTGATATTCTTGATCAGTGTTGATGTCCAAACCACAGGCGGTCTGAGTCTGATCTCAAACTGGGTATCTGCTAATCTGGCTAGACACTTGTATAGATCCTTATGAATTCCTCCAAAGAAAATCTCATGTATATCAATAAAGATATACCTTCCAAACTAATCCTCTGTAATAAGATTAGAATTCTTATTCTGGGCTTCAACGAAGTCCTTCTCTTGTTCTTCTATCCACTTCTAAATCTCTATCTTCGATGGAAACCACCTTGACATTCCCTCAAGAAGATCCCAATCCTAACAACTGAACCATTTGTTGGCACAGGGGCAGATCCAGGGTTCATTTCTAATAGTGCACCAACAAGCCCTAACTATTGGCCCTTTCGGAAACACTTGCAAAGCACATTCATTCTCACTCAAAGTAGCTATAGGGGGTTGTAGGACACATGTGTCTACAACTAAAGGAAATGCAAAGTGGGTCCAGGGTAACACTCTCACAGATCTAGTTATTCTTTACCGACTTAATCCTACTTCGCAAAGTATATCTCAGATCTAACACAATATTGCATTAATAGTATATCATAGATTAGAAGAACACAACATCAATCACACAAAACAACATGATATACGTGGTTCACCCTCTCCCTAGGGCTATGTCCACAAAACTGTGCTTTATAATATATTATGTGAAAGCATATAGTTCTATCTGCACTTAGCTTGCATATCTATCTCTTTCTTTCTCTTTTCCTCTCTCCCCTCCCTGCGCACCTAGCTGCAGGGTTGATCTTCGCACCCAGCTGAAGATCGTACAATATGATAATTCTCTCTCTCACACTACAATTCTCTCTCACATCAACAATAATCACTCATAACATGCATGAATGACGAATCAATCAACAACAAACCGATCCCAGGTCCTTTAGACCTTTATTTATACATTACAATGACTCTAAGACATCCTTAGGTCGAAGCCTAAGTGTCAAAACCCTAAATACCAAAACCCTAGGTGTCTAAAACCCTAGGTCAACTTGACTCGTCTTTTCCAGGCTTCGCTAGCCTGTCTTTCCTTCTTTTCCGTGAGGTGCTCCAAAGCATCCATTGGTGGCTTTTTCTGCTTGTTGAGTCATCCACGATCCATCTTCTTTGTTGTTCTGTTTTCTTCAATCTCTCCATCCAATGAATTGCTTTCTCTTACTTCTCTCTGTATTTTCTTCTCTTTTGGTCACTTCGACCCAATCTCAGTCAACTTCTCTTCTGCACAGTTCACACTTTGCACGTCTTTCCTTCATATTCGCAACCTTCCATAACCAAGGGCCAAAAGGTCTCCTGCATTTCAGGGTTTTGTGAGACTTAAACAAAGATGAGATAGGACGCTTGAATGTCAAAGTCACAGAATGAAACTTTGTATTATTCTATGGTTAAACCTCACGCGATTTTGGAACTCTGAAAGCATGAGAGTCACTGATCTGATATAATTGTTGTATCTCCATCGTTCAAAATTTAACCTGTTTGTTCTCGCAATCTAAACCCAAAATGGATTGTTGCGTCTTTATTTTTGGATGTTTCCCGTGCACACAAAAGAATTTTTCGACCTGCTTCATGCTCAATTAGTGATAAACATGATGACAAGTATTTTCAAACTCAAACCAAAACATGTAATCATATTTCAAGAAAGCAAAAGATGGTTCAAAATAAGTAAATACAGGTAGGGGCCATTGAAGCTGAGTTATTAAATCATGGAGAATAAGCTTAGAAAACACAAAACAAAAATCAGACTTGATGGATGTATAGGGTCAAGGAAGGAAAGGGCATGGGTGCAGACCTAGGTTACAACATTGTCTCTAACTAGGGATAACACTTCCCTATGCGGTGCTAAGAACAGTAGATCAGGTGCCTTACCTCTCAAAACCTCGCTCCCACTTGATGTAACTTACCTCTATTTCTGTCTGTTAACCATGTATATATGCTTATACTGACTTGTGCACTATCTTCATCCTCTGATTCATTTTCATATACATTGATAACCAAATCCTTTAAAATAGGGTTCAACCTCATCTATGCATTTGAACTCAACTTATTAATGAGTTTGGTGTAAGGTTTTCTTCTTATGGCTTGTACACCATGTTTTTCTCCCTCCTTCTATGATGACTTTGCCATATTCTTCAAACCTCCTAGTTTTCTTGAACCAACTGAGTCTTTCATTAGTGAAAGCGTGGTCCTCATGACTTTTTCATTGATGATTTGGCTTGATGTCAAGTTTTGTTTTCACGTGCAGCTCTCGGATTGGACCCTAGATGTGATATTAGCAAGTGATTGCAGAGGTTGTTGAGGGTGGTTTGGATCCACACCACTCTGACTTCCGCAATCAACCACCAATTTCCACGTACTTCACAAGTTATACCATGGTTTCAATTGTGGAACCACTCTAGGAGATTAATGTTTGGGCACTTTTTATTTCCGCAATGAGTGTGAGTCGTCGATCAGTTTTGCAATCTGTGATCTGGGTGACCCTACTACTTTAGCGCCCTTACTAAATTTTTATCTGTCTTCCAATTTTAAAATTCTTCTAACCATATTTAGAGATGGCACCAATTTTTCCTATCCTCGAGAAGAAGATCAAAACAACAACACTAACACACCCCAATGCCTTTGTTGGGATATCGAGTCTTTATTCACACACAAACTAACTAATCTATAGCTACACCCCAGTGCCTTTGTTGGGATATGGATTCTTATTGTTGATCTATTGTATAAACAAACTAAAAAATAAATGCTCGAATGAAGAGCTTGTTGAACACACCCCTACTCTAACCAACTGAAATTGAATACTCAAGTATAAACAAATTTCCAAAATAACAAATCAAGCAACGAGGTTCTTGGCATGTCTTCATGTATGCTGCTGAAAACATGAAAAGACAACAACGTATAGAACAAAAATTGTAATGGTAGTTCATACTTACTTCCACGCACTGTGTGCATCATACCAACAAATACAGTATTAGAGATCCCTATTGAAACTGAATCCATCCAATCAGATATGGGATCATCAAGAACATGAGGAGACTCTGACTGATCTAGAAGACTAAGTCACTACTGTTTAAAATATACTATATGAATAAGACTAGGTTTCTCCTGTCCTCGTTGAAACAACTCATGAAATTCATGTGACTCACAACCATTAAGGGAAACAAAACACTCTTGATACTGCTCATCTTGTTGTTTGAAATGAAAGATTATGTCTTCTATATTGCTGGGTTTTTCTTGTTCTTGCTCCAAAATGTAATTTCCAGACTTATAGATTTCTTGTTGCTCAACGCTCTCCGGGAATGCAGATCCACATCTACTATAGAAGAAGATTTGAATTTTTTTTTTGATAGCTCCCCTTCATAACCAGTAAATGGAGTTTGTTCAAATTCAAATAAATCATAAACAAGTGATAAATCTTCATGAAACAATTGAGCAACAAATTGATCACAGTCATGACTATCATTAGATGCATCATGAACACAAAGATGAAAAACCTTTTGCTGGAAACCCAAACTAAATAAGGATTTAACGTCATCATTTATTACCTTCTCATCAACATTTTTAGTTTTAAAAGAATGTTGAAAGTTGTCTTGTTGTATAATAGAATTGGAAGAAGATACAACTGATAATGAATCTTCTTCCTCTTCCTCAACATTATCGTCCCCTTCATCTATACTGCTAGAAGAACTAATAATTGATTGTTGAATATAAGATCCAAATTCTTCACAAAAGTTTTCAAAAAGTAAGTCAACTAGAAAAAACCTTTTACAATGATCACTAAATGTTGCCTGGAATTGTTTTAGAGAAGATATGCTAGAAGGAGGCAAGGATCGATACCATTCATGAGAATCTCCCTCTAATGATTACATGAACATATTCATTAATGCATCTTCATGATGTATACCCAACTGATGCATGACCTCATGGAATTCAAGCAAATGATCTGTGGGGTTATCATCTTTATCTTCTCTAAATTTGGGCAAGTAATCACCCCACTCATCTATACTAGGAATAGTATTTGGAAAACCGGGAACAACAAAGAAATTAAAAGGAGAAAACCTCTGGGTCAATATGTCTTCCATCTGAAAATACGACTTCTTAAAACTGTGGAGTCATCATTATATTCTTTAACCATGGAGTTTCCAGTTGAATGATCTGTAGTCTAAATGTGTCTGATATTTGTTCACCATCAAAGGTCAGATCTGATCATTGTCATTTTCCCAGGGGAATATATTTTTTTACTACATCCCCCAGCAATGGCACTAGAAGATGTTGGTCCTAAAGTCTGCACCTAACTGCTAACGGGCAGAGCTAGGCCACCTCAAGTTTAGAAAGGTTTGTTTTTTATTAATTAAGTTTGTGGGTCAGCTAAATGATAGGTTCTCAAAGATGAAAATCTGATTGGACTGGCCAAACAATAAGAATGTAGGTTCTTCGTAGCTAATGGTATGAACTTTGATGAACAGTTGTGGATATGGAAAGATAAGAAGAGGAAACACCAATAAGCAATGCAATGAATTACCTGTTGTGTGAAAATTAAGACTTAAAATGATATTTTAAGGCCTAGAAAAATATCTAGATACAAATCATCCAACATGTTGTCAAATAATTGCTATTTTTACTAAAACAATAGTTGTTTCACAGGTTGCATAACAATAAAAATATGAATTAGAACAATAGCTGAAAGAAGAAGGAAATGTCCATTGCATGCCTCACAATTTGCATCCAAGATGCAATTAAAACACACGAAGACTGGAGAAAGAAAACACAACTTTCATCAATATATATTCACTAAAAATATGAGAAGATCCAACCAATTTTGATGCTTGAATCTTTTCACTAAAAATTTAACCCTCAAAACATACAAAAATTTCACATTTATCAGATTTGTAGAGGCTCTCGTCCATCTGGGACTGAGGCTTAGTTGTATACTACCAGTTGTAAAACAACTTATTAACATAGCTAAAACACTGTTGGAGTATATTAAGGTATACTTCGAGCTTGACTTAATAAAAAAGGAGTGGTTCTTATCACACATAAAGGACCATTTATTATTCTTTAATCTAACAGAGTCTTGCAATTAAACAACAAAAACCTGCTACTTAGCAATGAAACTAGACTGATGCGTATGCTGGAGTGAACTGAGATTTGACAGAAAATGACTAGGAGTTACAAAACTGAGTTCTGTATTGAGCACTGACATCGATGCACATTGTTAGAGGCCACTGGGAGATAAATGGATGTGTTGGTGGAGTTCTTCCTCAACTTATCTCCTGGGGGGAAGAGCCAAGTCTTCTGACACTTTTCTGAAGTCTTTGATATTCCTTCTGCAGTCTGGGTGTGTAGTTTCTTCAATTCCTGATTGTGGTGTTGCAAGGTCTGGATCTGAAGCTTCGTTTGTGTACATGTTAACTATCACTGAGCTTCCATTAGACGAGCAATATGATGTCTGATGGACACACCTACCACACTTAGAGTGGGGGGGGGGGTGAATGAGTGTAGGGATCTTTTCCCCAAAACTTCCCTCTTACACAAAAACTCCTTAGTTAACATTCAAAATTTTCTCATTACTCATTTCTTTCATTTATAATCATTTATATGTGAATGCATATTAGCAACATATATCAACAAAATATCATCAACAAATCATCTCCACAAGGAACACAAAGAACACAAGATTTATGTACAATTTTTCTTTTTATTATGGACTTCAATCCGAGGTTTTTTTAGCAACAAATGAGTAGAGTAAAAATCTACAAGAGAACCAGCTCTATATGCAAGTCTCAACATACATTCTCAGCACCAAATGAGATGAGGCAATAATCCTCAACATATATCAATCTATCAACATAAACAAGTGCATCAACCATGCACCAACCTGTGTCAAACAACCTGTAATCAAACTGTACCATAAACAAGTACATCCAACCATGTACCAAGTATATACCAATCATGTGTCAAATAATCATCAACAATGACTCATCAATATGTACCAACATCATCAAATATACACCTCATGTATGTGCCAATTCATCAATTGCTTGTCTCAACCATGACTAGTTTTGGATTAGTCAACAACCCCAACTTGAAATAATCATAACTTTGTACTTGTAATGAATAAAGATATGAAAATTATACAAAATGTTCTTCAGTGTGTTTAATGAAATTCCTCCAAGTTTCACTACTTGTAACCTCTCAGAAAAGGAGTTATAGCAAAAATGACATACCTTGTTGAATTCTGGCTTATTTTAGAGAGTGACCTTGTAGAGCCTGCCCCACACAAAATGTTCGTTGAATTGATCTGAAACTGTTAAAAAACATACTAAATCTAGTACCCTAACCAACATATTTTGTCTCACTGAATTTGGATCTGTTATGAATATGTTATGATGTTTTTACCCGAAACACTTGTTTTTGACTAGTTTCAGGACTAGCCACAAACCCTATTTTCCACGGAGTGGAACTCCCAAAATACAATGACCCACAAGATGAATTTTTTACCATAGATACTTGGGTATGTTTTCCCAATTTCATAGCAATTTCATGATCTGAATAATTATATAAAAAAAGTTATAGCAAAAATGGTGAGATGACATGTAAATAACATACCTTAGAAAGCATCATCAAAAGAATTTATCCTCCCTTCAATTCCGACCCTCTTTTCTTCACCTTCCTTCTGAAATTCATCTTACATATTCTTGGTTACCTCAGTTGCCTATAGATATTCAATATTCTCAAGTGTTCCACACGAAAAATGCTCAAGAAGCTCTCACAAGAAGCTCTCCATCAATACTCCAAAAGATATTCTCACGAGAAGCTCTCCATTGATCGACAAAAAGGATAATCTACAAGAGACCATTGCTATCTTATTTATACTTTCATCCTATAGGTCACTTAACCCATTTTTAGATAACTTAACCCATTTCTAGGTCACTTAACCTATTTTCCTTATTTTAGGGTTAACCACTTTCCATAAATAGAAATTTCTCCAATATTTTATCATTTAAATATTCCTTCTTCATTTTCTCATCTTACTTTATCATTTCTTGATTTTTTTCACTTCTCTTTATTACTTAAATAATCCACATTGACTTTTCACCTTACTTTATCATTTAAATAATGATTTCTTCTTTTAGGTCACTTAATCCATTTCTTGGTCCCTTAACCTATTTTCCTTATTTTTAGGGTTAACCACTTTCCATAAATAGAAGGTTCTCCAATACTTTATCATTTAAATATTCCTTCTTGATTTTGTCACCTTACTTTATCATTTCTTGATTTTGTCACTTCTCTTTATTATTTAAATAATCCACCTTGACTTTGTCACTTTACTTT
>JASDQU010295655.1:0-14162 GCA_032191745.1 Picea mariana | reverse complement strand
CCCCCCCCCCTCTCAGTAATCCAACAACTCTTTCTAGTTTTCTTCATTAAGTAACAGTGAGGAGATAACATGGCATAGTTCTTTCGGTCTCCTAAGTTGAATTTGTTGTGCTTCAACATCGGGATCTGTCCTAACTGACTCCCAACTATGAGAATTCCTTTCAAAATGTACGCAATGAACACAAAGTACTCAAAATCACGAGGGATAATGTCACAGTTAACAATGCTAGCCATATGTGGAATATATTCAGGTAGGATCGATGGGATTTGCTTCACATTAGCCAGATCACCACAGTGCTTACTTCACTTTTCAGTTCTAGGGTTAATGTGGGTGGAACGACGTCCAATCGAAGGGGAATCTTGCAGTCCCCTAGTTGACGATGCCTGAATACCTTCAGATGTAGGTATGCCGACCATGAGATTCTTAATAACTTCCTCGACGAACTTCTCCATCTCGCTAGGTTTGCCTGACATTCTAGCTTTTAACAGACAGGGGGGGAAGACAAACGGAAAGACAAGGTAGACAAATAGACAGACGGGGTCTAGTTTTAGATAACACAACTCGACACTTTGACAATTATTTTCTTAGCCCAGTCAATCACAGGTAGAAAAAATTGGTTCCAGCACAACGAATGATGAGTTAAATAAGCGGGGTATCGTGACGAATCTTCCAACGGCTAGGAAATGCTTCCATCAATGTAAATCTATCCATTATGGAACGGTCTCAACGTCCAAAAGTGGTCCATAGGCCCATAATGCATTTTCTAACCATTCTAGAGCATCATTCTAATAGTCAAGGTGCCTCCAACGGTCATCTAACTTCACTAGGGCAAAGTCCAAATTTGCGCTGACCTGATGTTCCAGTGAGGTTCAAATCTTGCGAACCTGCCTCCTACGAGGTTCCAATTTGCAAAGTCTTCCATCTGGTTTCTATAACTTCTTGTATATTTTCCAACTTGGCCTTCTTTTTATTGAGCTTCCTTTCCTGCTTTCCTATTATCTGAGTCTCTCTAACTGTTTTTCGAATCCTCTTTTTATTTTTATTCTTATCTTTTTCTAGCGTAGTGGCTTCGCATTGTTAAGGTACCCTCAAAGGTTCTGAAGTTAATATATTTTTTCTTAACATTTCCTGGGTGGGTATACTTGTTTCTTGAATAGATAGGTTCTTCAATCCTTCTTGCATTCTTTCAACCTTGATAGCTAATTCTCTTTCTTTATGTCCCTCTTGCATTGTTACTTTGCTCTGTTGCTTCAACTTATCCTCTCATTCTTCTATTAGTCAGTCTATTTTCCTAGCTACGAAATCCTTTAATTCTTGGTTTTTCTTTTCTATAGCTTCTTCCTCTTCTTTCCTTCTGATATGATCATTCTCAATCCAATTCTTACCTAACAATAGTGGGAAAGGGGCGTTGTCCCCAACAAACCTAATGACTTCAAATTCTTCTTTAGTCAATGTTCCATGAACAATAATAGGTACAGTAGTAAATATTCCACATAAAGTTATCATGTTGTTCTTAAACAAGCCTATCCTTCCCAAAGAAGGTACCATAGTAGGCTTTCCCAAAACTTACCAAGTTTCTTCTGTCATAATATTCACTTGTGTTTCTTCATCCGAGACTATACAATCTATGTCAAAGTCCTTTATTCTTGCACTTATGCGATGTTTTTCTTTTAGGATTTCTTTCAACTATAATAACATAGTCTGAACTTCCTTTGACCCTTTCTCTTTATGACTTTCTAACATGCCCTTAGTCTCTTGATGTTTTTCATAGTTTTCTTGTCTTATGTTCATCCATTCAACTTTAGAGATAATCCTTGGGCAATCCTCAACCTCATGACCAACAACCTTACAACAAAGACAAATAGGGCCTATCTCAGGACATTCATTAGCAATATGTCCCGACCTTCTGCAATTATAACACAATGTAAATCCTCTTTTTCTTTTAAATGTTCCCCAACCTTTTATGTACTGCGCACTTCCCCTAGGATCATAGTGTTGGACTTGCAAAAAAATATTTTTAGGTTCCTACATTCACTTATTAGTCCAAAAGTTCTTTCTATGCATAGGAATAACATATATTTCTTCATTTCTATTAAATTTACTCAAATCAACTCTTTCGTTCAACTGCACCCTATATATTAAACATACTTAAGTTCATGCTTTCAAAACAAAAAATTTCACTTATCTTTCTCTCACCAAAGCACAAAGCTTTCTTATTTAGAATCTTACCTCTTCTCTTCAGATCAGATTACTTTCTTAGCACAAATCTTCGCAATTCAAGTAGAGTATTGCACACTTTAGCAACAGATCTATGCACGAGATTCTCTTTTTCTTTACTTCAGTTCCCAGCAATCACAGTTTCAGCTCTCAGAAACAGAACCATTTGTTGGCACAGGGGCAGACCCAAGGATCAACCCTTAATAGTGCACCAAAAAAACCACGACTATGGGCCCTTTTGGAAACACCTACGAAGCAGGTGAAGTCTCACCCGAGGTAAACGCAGAGGGGATTATAGGATGCAGGTGTTTGTAACCAGGCTAGGACACGAATCTGTGATAAGAGTACTTCACAGAATATTTTGTTAACACTTAGGAAGTGACATGCATTATTTTATTAACCCTATTAATACCACAAATCATTATCAAAGATAGATCAGCGTGGTAACAAAAAATGATAATATGCCCTAAGAACTTAGCACTTAGCATTATAAGTTAAATATAACATCCATTCACCCTTAACACAAGTAAAGTACTTAAGCAACAAAGGATCTATCTATTACACATCATAATCAAAACGCTAAGCATATTCATAACAGAAATAGCACAGCACAAAGGAAACCATGAGACACCATATATATGTGGTTCACCCCAGGGTGGGGCTACGTCCACAAACCGCTTTGCCTCTTTATTACTCGCCAAAATCTTACATTCATTCACTCATGTGCACTAAGCCACAGAGTCGAGATTCAAACAAGACTGGAGATCTGCGCACTAAGCACTAGATCCTCCTTCCAAAACTAGGTCAAATGCACAGAGCCAAACCCTCTATCACAACATTTAGCACCTTCTACAAAATCATAGTCGAGCAAAAATCCTCAAGACACATACATTCCTTTGCATAAAGCAACTCGAACTACTTGCACTTAGCTACTTCTACAATACATTCTACTTTATTTATATTTTACAAACCCTTATAATAAGGCTTAAACATGTGAAAGCCCCATGGGCCAACATCCCATAAGCTTGTTACAAAACCCTAGAGGACCCTTTAATGGGTCCACATAACCCTCAAAATTGGTGAGATCTGCGATCTCAGCTCCACCTGGGCACTCCTTCTTCGACCATCGTGTCAAAGTCCAAAAGTGGGCCAAAACTGACCAAAGTTTCCCCAAAACTTGGTCAAGGGCCAACATGTAAGTTTAAAGATTTAGTCTTAAGATGCTCATCCTTATAGGAATCTTACAGACTATTAGAATTATTATCTTAGAATAATAAATTGCAATAATATGGAGTAATACAATGATGACTTCTTATTGATAGAATTGATTTTTAATAATTAGTATACTTAGATATGAAGAGTTAAAAGTATAGTAAATTGAACAAAGATAATTATTGTTGGATTCCAAATTTTGATAATAGATCAAATGCTTAAGATATTTCAAAATGGTTGGTCAAATCTTGTTATAAGTAGTTAGTTAAATTGATTGATAATGATAAATTTGTGCATCGGTATGATTTTCTGAATAAATTGGCTTTCATTATTTACTTTACTTCATTATGTTATGATTTGAAATTCCATTAGGATGGTGGTGATGGGAATTAGATATCTCCTTTAGTTAGAAAAATAGGATCGTAAAGCAATAAAATAAAACAAATGCAGAAATAAAAACACAGAATATACACAATACAATAGAGACACATATATATGTTGTTCACCCAGTGTGGGCTACGTCCACCATAGAAATCTCCATGTCCTTCCTTTTTATTATCCAACAAATGAATGGATATAACCTACAACACACCCGCTATAACTTCCTCTTCTTTCTCTCACAATCTCCTCTCTCATAATACAATATTCACAAATGATGCACAACCACAATACAATTTCCCTCATAAAAGAGGGTTTCCTTCTAGGGAAAAAAACCCTAACATAACCTTCTACCATCAGATATGCAACCTTATAATGAATGGTCCATATTTACTATGAAATTACAATATACATTTACAAGGAATTTTTTCTTTCAGGAGCTTCGCTCTCGAACCCCCACTGGGGGCCTTCTTTCCTCCAGACCCCCCAGTCAGGGGGATGAGCCCCTCAGACCTCTCAGGAGCGTAAATCCCCCCCTGCAACCCCCCTGTGTGGAGGGGTGTACAGTCTTCATGGGGTATAAACATAGTTGAAAATAAATACCTATGAATCAGGAAGATAATCAGGCTCCACAACCAACGATCTCCCACTTGGAGACTGATCACAAAAACTCCACTGTTGTTGTACATGTTGGACTATACTCCCCCTTGGACCTGGAAAATCTCTCATCTTCACCTCCATGCTTGAATACCAACTGCAAGTGAGAAGGAACTCAGATTCTCCCTGGTTACTCCCTTTATTAACATGTCTGCAAGATTCTAGCTAGTGTGTATCTTTTCCAAATTCAACTGTCCATCTTCCAAGATGGATCATATGAAATGGTACCTGAGTTGTATATTCTTATTCTTCAAATCCAAGGATGAGTTCTTTGCAAAATGAATGGCACTCTCTTTTTCACATTACAACTTGTTATTCTCTTGCTTCTTTCCTAATTCCCCCATAAACCTCTCTAATCAAATCATTTCTTTACTAGCCTTTGTAGCAATGACATACTTTGTCTTTGTTGTTGAAATTGAAATAACCTTTTGTAGTTTCAAAATCCAACTTATTGTTGTTCTACCTTTAGTAAAAACATACCCTGTGGTGCTCCTCATTTTATCTTTATCACCTGCCATATCTGAATCAACCTATCCTTGTAGAATAGTGCCTGAACCTCCAAAACATAATGCATGAGTAGCACTACCTTTCAAATACCTGAGAATCCACTTTACTACATCCCAATGTTCTTTACCTAGATTGTTCATATACCTACTCACAACTCCCACTACATGTGCAATATCTGGTCTTGTGAAAACCATCACATACATTAAGTTGCCAACTGTTGATGAATAAGGGACCTTGGACATGTATTCTATCTCCTCATGCGTCTTGGGACACATTTCTTTGGTTAATTTGAAATGGCTGGAAAAAAGGTGTACTAACTAGTTTTGCATTTTTCATTCTAAACCTCTCCAACACCTTCTCTATGTACTCACCCCGAGACAATGTCAAATTACAATTTTTCCCATCTCTTGTTATTCTCATACCAAGGATTTTCTTTGTAGACCCAAATCTTTCATCGCAAATGAATTATCTAATTTATTCTTGAGAACATTTATATTCTGCATATTTGACCCTGCAACAAGCATGCCATCTACATACAATAGCAAGATACTATAGCTTCCATTTTCTAACTTTTTAAAATAAACACAGTGATCAGAATGACATCTACTGTAACCGTGTTCTCTCATAAACCTATCAAACTTCAAATACCACTTCCTTGGAGATTGTTTTAGGCAATACAACTCTTATTCAACCTTCATACTAAATTTTCCTTCCCTTTGACCTCATACCCCTGTGGTTGTTGCATATAAATCTCTTCCTCCAAATCCCCATGGAGAAAATTTTCTTTTAGATAAAACTTTTCAAGATGAAAATCTTCTACTTCCACAAGACTTAAAATTGTCCTCATTGAATTCATCTTAACAATAGAATAAAATGTTTCATCAAAATATATACCTTTCTTTTGTGTAAACCCCTTTACAACAAATCTATCCTTGTACTGTTTTTTTTCCTCCATCTTCTTCCTTCAACTTGTAAACCCATTTATTCTGCAATGCTCTTCTTCTTCCATGCAACTGAACCAAGTCCTAATTCTGGTTATTTACCAATTAATCCATTTCCTCTTTCATTCCTTGCTCCCACTTATTTTTGGTGTCTACCTGCATTGTCTCTTCATGACATTCTGGTTCACCAGAATCAGTCAACAATAAATAATACAATGAAGGGGAGTATTGTTCATGGGGTCTACTTAACCTAGTATATATTCTAACAAAACTTGCAGGAGTTTGAGGTACCTGTTGCTCCTATTGTTGTACATTTTGATTTTCTTGTACCTTTGGAATTTATTTTTTAGTGATCTCATCAAGCACTGTGTATTCTGGTTTTTCTTTTTCTTGTTTCTTTCCCTGCAACTGATCTTTGTACATGACCTTATCATTGAATATGAAATCTCTAATCCTAATTATTTTGTGATTTTCATAATCCCATAAGTGATAACCAAAACCATAACACCGTATCCAATAAATTTTCACTTCTTGGATTTTTCCTCAAGATTTGTTCTATTTTCTTTATAAATATGGACAAATTCTTCACAACTGAAAGTTTTCAAAAAATAATAGTTTACCTTTTTACCTGTCCATTCCTCCTATGGAAAATTCTACCATCCAAAGAGATTGAAGGTCCTTTGTTTATTAAGTAAACAATAGTATCTACAACATATTCCCAGAACTGTAAGGGAAAACTAGCATGCAATCTCATACTCCTTGCACACTCCATGATTGTCTTATTAATCCTTTTTGACACACCATTTTCTTGTGGTGTTCCTGGAACTATCTTCTCTCTACGAATCCCATTGTATGAATAGTAATCATCAAACTCCTTGTTGCAATATTCACCTCCATTGTTTGATTTGAGGCACTTCAACCTTTTTCCTATCTCATTCTCAACCAAATATTTTAATTTCTTAATAGTATCAAAAACATCATATTTTTGTCAAATGCAATAAACCCAAGTTTTTCTAATTGCATCATCAATAAAAGTAACATAATAACGAGATCCACCAAGAGATGATACCTGAGTTGGTCCCCATACATCTGTATGCACAAGCTCTATCCTTTCACTCTTCTTTTCTTTTCCAACTCTCAGAAATATGACTCTCTTCTATTTTCCTTAAATACAATGCTCACAGAAACCCAATCAATTTGTTTAAGATCTGGCAACAAATTTATTTTGTAAAGTATCTGCATCCCCTTCTCACTCATGTGTCCAATTCTATGATGCCACATTGTTGTATCCACTCTTGTAGAAGCTAAAGAGATAGAAGAGTCAATATTACCAGTGCATAAATATAATGTACCTACCTTCTCTCCTTTTGCTATCACCAGTGATCCTTTGGTGACCTTCCACATATTATCTGTATATATGGATATACAACCTTCACTTTCCAAATACCCCTTTGAAATTAGATTTTTCCTTAGATATGGAACATGTCTTACCTCTTTCAACAACCATTGGTTTCCATTCCTTTTCTTTATTTTTACTTTTCTCATTCCAACAATTTTCCATGGTGCATCATCACCCAAATGAACCTGTCCAAAATCACCTTGAACATAATCTAGAAAATGTTTCCTATCGATTGTGGCATGAAATGAAGCTCCTTAATATACTACCCAAGACTTAGAAATATTATCTATAGAAAGAATCAAAGCATCGTGTAACACATCACTTGTTACATTTTCTTCCTGATTTTTCTCCTGTTGTTCATCTCTTTGTTTCTTTGGATATCTACAGTCTTTCTTTAGATGTCCTTTCCTCCCACAATTCCAACACTCTATATTTCTCAGTCTATATTTGGATTCACCTTTCCTAGAATTCATGCGGTTCCTTGAGCCCTTTCCTCTATCTTTTTATCTTCCCTTGTTCTGCATGTTTAATGCATTACCTAATGTCTCACTTGTGTTTTTCTGTCACATTTCCTCGCTAAGGATAAGACCAACAACATCATCAAATTTTAAAGTGTTTGAACCAGAGACAGAGTTACTTACATCCATGATCAAGTTGTTCCAACTTTATGGCAATGAGCACAAGATTAGAAGATCCCTGACCTCATCATCAATTTCCACTTTTACAGAACTTAACTGATTAGTAACCGTATTAAATTCATTTAAATGATCTGCAATAGACCCACCTTCTGACACCTTCATATTAATTAATATCTTCATTATAAATACCTTATTGGACGTCGAGGTTTTTTCATATAGATTATCCAATGCATCCATCATCTTCTTCGTTGTATTTTACTTCTAAATATTGAAAGCCACCTACACTGTTAGGCTCAACCATATCTCTCCTAGGGCCTTTCTGTCAACAACCTCCCATTATTTGTCCTTCATGACCATTATATTCTTTTATATTCCACCCAATGGTAGGAATAGATCATTCTGATATAAATAATCTTCCATCTGCATCTTCCATAACTGATAGTTTTGGCCATTAAATGTTTCGACCCTAAACTTTCCATCTTCTTCCATTGCTCCCACTCGAACCAGGAACCCTCTTTTCCTGCGAATTACCTTTCGCTCTAGTACCAGTTGTTAGAAAAACAATATCACGGAGAAATAAAATAAAAAAAATGTGGAAATAAAAACACAGAATATACACAATACAATAGAGACACATATATACATGGTTCACCCAATGTGGGCTACGTTCACCAGAGAAATTTCCAGGTCCTTCCTTTTTATTATCCAGCAAATGAAGGGATACAACCTACAACACACCCATTATAAATTCCTCTTATTTCTATCACAGTCTCCTCTCTCATAACAAAATATTCACAAATGATGCACAGGCACAATACAATTTCCCTCATAAAAGAGGGTTTCCTTCTAGATAAAAAAATCCTAACATAACTTATATCGTCAGATCTGCGACCTTATAATGAACGATCCATATTCATTATGAAATTACAATATCCATTTACAAGGAAATTTTTCCTTCGGGGACTTGCTTGCCCCCGGACCTCGCAGGGGGGGAATTCCCCCCACATGGAGGGGTGTACAATACTCTGGGGTGTACAGTCTTCATGGGGTATAAACATGACTGAAAACAAATACCTATGAAATAGGAAGATAATCATGCTCCATAAACAACACCTTTTTCCTTAGAACAGTCGCCAATCCTGAGACCTTAAATGGTCCAAATCAATCGAAAGAATCCCAGACTTGAGAGTTGATTATGTGTCTGAGAGGTCCTAACCTTGCAAGGTAGGTTGGGCGGTAGATTTATTTTGTTATCTCTATGTGATATCATTGATTATGATTGAAAGCTATGTGGCATCTGATTCTTGTTGTGAAGTGATGTAGATGAGACTAGAATGTGTATTTATTGATATATGTTATTATCTCTTATCACTTGATCTAACTGTTGTTTAAAAAATATAAAAATCCACTATTGTACCCACTTACATTTATGTCTTAACAAAATGGGTCGTTAAATATTGGAATGGGAACTAAATGTTGGTTGAGTTAGCTTCAAATCATAATATTTCAACGACCTTCAATACCATTTAAATCCTCTAATTACTTAGTTCCATGCATTAAAGGTATTGGGAATATAGGGGATCATTTTGCATTTAGCAATATATGAAAAATTTATGGAAGATTGTGTAGTGGTCGACTTATATAGAAGTGGTCGGCTTCTGTATATGTGCATATATGGAAGTGGCCAACTTTTGTATATGCGTGTATACAAAAGTCAGCCACTTCTTTATATTTGCATATACGGAAGCTGGCCACTTCCATATCTTCACATATATGGAATACATCTTTTATATATGCATATATATGGAACCTGACCACTTTTGTATATGTGCATATACATATTCCAACCACTTTTGTAAATGTGTATATATGAAAGTGCAGATATACGGAAGTGCACATAAATGGAATTGTGCATATATGGAAGTGCGCATATACAGAAGTCGCCTTTGGTAAATGCACATTTATGGAAGTTGCCTTCCGTAAATGCGCATATACGGAAGTGGCTTCCGTATATGGTTAGCTTCCATAAATGCTCATTTATGGAAATTGACCACTTCTATATATGCACATTTATGGAAGTTAGATTATGTATATGAAAGCATGGATATATGAAATCTAACATCCGAAAATGCGCATTTATCAAAGCCAAAGTTATTATAAATGCACATTTACAGAAGGAGGCTCCTGTATATGCACGCCACCTTTCATATATGCGCATATATGGGATCTGAGCACTTTCATATATGTGTATATATGGAAGTCGACCACTTCTCTATATGTGCATATACAAAAGTTGACCACTTTCGCATACTTCCATATATGAAATTCAACCACTTTTGTATACTTCCTTTTATGTGCATATACAAAAGTTGGCCACTTCCGTATATGCGCATATATGGAATCTGACAACTTTTGTATATGCACATATCTAGAATCCACATTTCATATATGCACATATGCGGAAGTAGACCACTTCTCTATATGTGTATATACAGAAGTGAGCCACTTCCATATATGCGCATATACGGAAGTGGTCGGATTTTGTATATGCGCATACATGGAAGACACCTTCTTTATATGTGCATATACATAAATGGTTCGCTTCTATATATGTCCATATATGGAAGTTGACACTTCCATATATACACATATACAAAAGTGGTCGACTTCTATATGTGCACATATACGAAATCCGACTAATTTTTTGTATATGCACATAAATAGAAGCCGAACACTTCCATATATGTGCATTTATGGAATACGACCACTTTATTATATGAACATATACAAAAGCAACTAGCTCATTTAAGTAAAGAAAACACATCTTCAAAATTACACTCTGGTTACTATATGGGAACCCCTTTCCAAGTTTTTCTAGACAGATAAGCTAATGTCCATCCCTAGTTCAGATGGTCTGAACCCTGAAGAAAAATGCATGAATTCCCCCCAAAATACACTAAGGTTCAACCATATATTTGCATGGTAATAACTAGAAACTTGTTACCTTCATAATTAGTTGTAGCCAATTGGTGAATTAGGGGGTAGAGAGACAATTTGTGAGTGTGAGAGGGGGGGAAGAGAAAGAAAGAGAGGGGGTTTGGACAAGGAGTGTTTGAGTGTGTGAGAGGGAGGGAGAGGGATACAAAGAGAGAGGGTAGAGATAGAGTGAGAGCAAGGGGGGAGAGATAGTGGGGAGTGGTAGATGTATGAGAGAGAGAGAAATGAGATAGTGGGAGGGAGGGGGAGAGAGGGAGGGGGTGGGGAGAGAGGGAGGGGGGAGATAGAGGGAAGGGGGGGTTGAGAGATATAAAGAGAGGAATGGGGGAAAAAAGTGTGTGACAGAGAGTGTGGGAGGAAGAGAGAGGTAGACAAAGAGGGGAAGTAGAGAGAGGTAGAAAAAGGATGGAGGTAGAGAGTGAGTGTGTTAAAGTGTGGAAGGGAGAGAGAATAATACATAGAGGGTGGATAGAAAGTGTGTGTGTGAGAGAGAGTGTAGGAGGTAAATATGGGAATACATAGAGGGGGGATATAAAGTGTGTGTGAAAGAGTGTGGGAGGGAGAGAGAGGAAGACAAAGAGGGGAGGTAGAGAGTGAGTTTGTTAGAGTGTGGGAGGGAGGGAGAGGAATACATATAGTGGGGGTAGAAATTATGTGTGGGAGGGAGAGAGAAAGAGAAATTAATAGAAGGGAAGTAGAGAGAGTGTGTGAGAGTTTGAGAGGGAGAGAGAGTAAAATAGAGAGGGGGGTAGAGAGAGAGGTAAATGTAGGAGAGAGGGGTAGATGTAGGAGAGATAGAGGAGAGATNGTGAGAGTCTGAGGCATGTGAAGGTAAGATCTAGCTCTAGGTATTTCCATGCCTTGTGATGTCTAAGTCTTTCCATGTCTAGGTCTTTCCATGTCTAGGTCTTACCATGTATAGGAGTGTGAGGGAGAGAGAGAGAGAGAGAGACAAACAAGGGGGGTAGAGAGGAAGAGTGAGAGGGAGATACAGATGGGGGGGTAGATGTAGGATATGGAGGAGATGTTAGAGAAGTACATGCTTTATAAGAGTGTGTGTGTGTACCTAGAGTGTGTGCATTCTCCTAGAACGTGTGTGCTCTCCTAGAACGTGTGCATGCTCCTAGAGTGCGTCTATGGTATTAATAACGCACATGAATTCTTTTGAATTCAATTTTTTTGGACGGGATTGACAAGGTGTATGCTAACTTGGTTGGCTCAGATTTAGGTTCGGGATGACAGACCTAGTGGTTCGGTCTGCAAATTGATAAAAACCTCCATTTTTGTGAATACCCCTCTATATCTATGTATTTGAAAATATTTTTCTATAGGATAAACAATTCGATTTTTAATGAAACTATAGACATAGATCGAGTTGGTTATACATATTTCAAATATATAATTTAAAAAAGAATTAATATTGTTTACTATTTTTTATCTATTTTTGTCTTCACATATATCAAAATCCTAGAACACATACCTCTCTTATTTCTACTATACCTTTTTCTCAGCTTAACAATTTCTTAAATGAGTTATGTGTGGCACTAGAGGATACTAATACCTAAAATCTAAAAAAAATATTGTTTTGGTCATGTTAAGACCCTCTTAGCCTACACAAACAAAAGACGTTGTAATTTTAGGCATATGTTGACTTTGATAATTTAAAAAATATATAAAATTAATATTAAAATTTCCAAAAAATACACGTCACAAGGAAAATGGGTTCTCTACAAGTATACAAGTTTTTGGAACGAAATTCCAATGTTAAGATACTCAACACCTGCACAAACAAAAGCATATACCTTATATTTTGTTCGAAAAATAAGATACCATTTTTAGAAAAAATAAAATTTGACCTAGTTATTCACAATGTCTATGAATAAAAATTTATATTCAGAAAGCTAATTCAATTTCCGACATTTCATCTTCTTACACCATATTCAAAATCATTGTAAACATACCTTGAATACTCCCTCCAAGTTAACATATTGTTGTTTTTTCAGGTTTCCATTGCCACTAACACATCATGAGAGACCATCATTAGCTTGCACTCACCATCATAGTAAAGATTTCGTATTTTATTAGATTTTTTGTGATGATTTGTTTCTAGTGGAATATCCACAACAATTTACAAGTCATGATTGATGTTCAAACTAGGACTAGTGATCTGAAGTAGAACTAAAATATGAATATATCTTATTTTCCATAGCAAATGATACACTTGATTTTGACCATCAATATGCATGTTTTTGTCGCGGCACTTGTCCCCAACACCAACCTACACATGGATAATGGGGGAGAGGTGCATCACTTGGAAAATTAGATTACAAAAGACCATAAAAATATCTCAGATAATATATTTTAGTGGTTGAGACTCCATCACAAGTCACAGAAAGAAAAACTTGATAAGTACATAGAGAACCATTTGAAGGTTGACCAATGCCTCTAACAAACCAAATAAGATGAATTGACAAAAACAAGCTCAATATGGAAACGACATTACAAGAGGTTTCTACCATGCAATGCATATGGGAGTCACTCTTTTTGTTAAAGAGGAAGATGATGATGAATTACAAGTTGAGGGACCTTTTACCAAGTAAATGACAAGGAAAAACAAACATTATTCTTAAGAATGTAGGATAGTTTGTTAATGGATGAAGGATGGGAAAATAAAAATAGGTAGACTTGGACCAAAAAGACTTTCCTTTTCCAAGCAATGTTACGATAAATTGCATAGAATACAAGATCAACTTAAGGATATGTGAAACACTACAATTTGGTAGTGGAAAAGCCTACATTAGATGACCTAAAGAAGCATGTTCAACCATGATGAGAAATTTTTTTAGAATGCAAGCACCAAGAACCACATTCCATCATGCAAGAGGACACCAAAAACCAATCAAGAATGACCAACATCAACTCCAATGAATGGCACACACCAACTTTGATCAAACAAGATGATGTAGCATGGAGGCTACGTAGTGGTCAAGGTTTGGATAGTATTGGATGTGAACTCACCTCTACTTTGTATCCAATTCCCATAAACATCAAGGTAATCATGCAATGCAAATCATTCACTTAATTTTGACCATATCAAATAAGTCAACATAAAGGGCATTTGATCAAAGTTGACCTTGTCAAGAGATGCCTCAACTATAAGGAATGACAGTGATTGCAATGAGATAAGCAATGTGCATTCTACAACCTAAAGTTGAA
>JASDQU010295652.1:1511-14232 GCA_032191745.1 Picea mariana | reverse complement strand
TATGGCTGTTCTTTACGCAAAGGGGTGCATGGAAGTGAAACAAATGGAATTATGACTCAGACCCAAAGAATGCATCGAACATGATAAGAAGTCATTTCCTTTTGATGAACATCTAGCTAAGGGAGAGAGAGAGTTCTTTCACTGACAAGCACAACTACGGAATGCCCTCAAACAATTATTTTCTCAATCAAATCTTGATGTAATGCAAAACTTTTAAATGCCTTCCAATATGCTCAATCAATCATGAAAATATCTTTATTGTTTGCGTATGGATGATGATCAATACAACACAATGCTTATCTTTGCTAATTATCTTCTTGGTATGAATGAAAACCAAACTAACATAAGCAAAAGTCATACAAACAAAACACCCTTCGTAGCAATCAAAACGAAAAGCGAAAGAAAAGAAAAAATCAAAGAAAGAAGCAAAATTCACACCCAAAAGCAAGAGTTGAAGAACAATGACCTCGACTGAAATCAAGATAAAGAGGTCTGTAGACCTTTGATGACCTTCACCAGGGTTTTTACTCAACTGAAGAGAAGAGAAAAGCAATGCATAGGTTCCGAGCTTCACTCAATAGGAAAAAACTCAATGCAAAATGGTGAAGAAGGCTACAAGATTGAATTAACAAGGTGTTTATCCTTCAAAAAGACAGATGTCAAGGCTGAAAAGGAAGAAAACTTGACTCACTAGATCACTCAGCAGAAGACACACAGAGGCAAACCCTAAACAAAGCAGTTCTGGAGGGTTTTTGGGCCAAAAGGAGGGTAGCGCTCTGTTGCCAAGGGAAAGGAGCGTTATAGGGCTCTTTTCAAAGCCTTTAGGAGCGTTGGCGCTCTGTTAACACTAGGACAGGGGCGCCAGGGTCTAAAAACTCCAGAAATGTCAAAAATTTTCAAAAATTGAGATTCAAACTTGATAAGTATGCTGAATGTGATAAGGTAAGGAGCCAATCAGCTCATGAAACTAATCAAAGAGAGGTGAACCAGGTCTGAAACAATCAAGGGACAGAACAAGGTCAATGAGGAGAAAAATCCAAACAAGAGGTTTTGATTTGAGGCTATCTCCCCAGTGGAGTCGCCAGTTTCTGTTGTAGGAAAATCTCCCTGCGGACAGGTAGATCACCTCTAAGGCTTGACCTTAACCCTAGACAAAAAAATGCTTAACGTGGACACTGACTTCCTTTCAAATCTATCTAAACTAATACATGAGAAGGAAGGATAACAGAAGTACCTTTTAATCGACGTTTGTCCCAGCATGCTCCGAGTTGCGCTCCAATCCTTTGCTCCTCGCTGATCTCTGTGGACAAAACAAGATACGACCACTTCCTACTCTATTGACATTAGCTTGAAAACAGATCTATCAATAAATGATAAGTTCATGTAACATCAGACACAAACTAGAAAGAAACAGGACAAGCGTGTCATATTAATGAGAATAACGACAGCAGTGCTTACAATCGTAGATGCGAATGCGACAGCTTCGTCAAGTCCCCTTCATCTAACCCTTGCCTGAAAGATCCACAACCTGGATAACAGCAACTTCACTATTCACTCTCCTTTGGCTGACTGTAAGTTTCCTCTAAGATCATAAGTTTCATATGTTCAATTCTTCCTCTTCTTTCCACCATCATAGAGCCTATTTTTATAGGTTGGGAGGGGCCTAACCTCTTGAGTTATGTTTAGAACCAGTTGGGAACCTCCTCCTTAGATCAGGGATCTCTTGATGAAAACAAGAATTCGAGCACAACTACCTCCTAATCTCAAATGATTCTCCCCTTATTCTCCTCAATGGACCAACAACTGACCCAGATTAGGGAGCGCTCCCACAGAAAGGGCATCAGAGAGTTGTAGCGCTCCTTGGTAAGCCTTGGGGAAGCGCCAACGCTCTTAGAATGAGAAGCGCTCCTCCAAAAGGGGCTGAGGGGCGTTATAACACTCCCTGAACCATTATAGGGGAGCGCCAGTGCTTCTGCAGCTGAAGTAGGGGAGCGTTCCCCCTCCAAACCTCTGTTTCAGGGTTCCTTTCAGGTGTCAAGAGTCATTTGATTCCAGTAAACCGGTTCTCCTCCTTCAAATCAGTCATGTGAGATTTTATAAGTGCCTCCTTAGTGTCGTTATCATGGTGTTATGTTTGAACATCGTTTGCGACAATAGTGACCAACTTGTGACACTTTCAAAAGTTGTAGGGAAGATGCGACACTTAAGACGATTGATAGGGACAATGCGACACTCATCCAGCTGAGCAATTTTGACGTGTAACAGGTACCACCCTCACTTTAGTAAAGGATAAATCCTACACAAGGGGGTAATCATGGGTGACCCTAGGGAGATTGAGACGAAGGGTGGAGAGACAATGAAGGGAACCCCTTAGGTCAATGATGGATGAAGATAAAGGGATTGGAGAAGAGTCTTGTTGAAGGAAAATGGAACTGCATACTTAAGTACCTGCACCAAAGTGTTATCCCTACTCGAAACAAGACAAATAATAGTGATCCACGCCTTGAGATCAATGGGACAAGCAAGTGAAGCTTGTTTTCCTAAATTACAATAGTAAAAAAAGGTATATATCAATAATGAAATAAATTATTTACCACATAAATAATCATCAAAATCATCAAATATTTATTGAGTAATGAAGCATTAAACAAGTAGATAAATTCCCAATACTTTGGCACAAGCTTTGATGGTCAATTAGGAATACAAAAAGGATGTTTTTAGAGATTTTTCAGAGCATCCAAATGGATGTATAAAATATTTTCTAAATCAGTAAATTCAAACCACTAAAATTGACAAGTAAGCCGACAAAAAGGTAGACAATAAGCAGTAGAATAAGTGTACAAGTAATTTCAGTGGTTGAAAAGCAAGTTATAGTAAGATATTGAAAGTGTTTTGTTGTAGCCCTAATGATTTTATCATAAAGTGATAACATAAACAATATGTACTTGGCTAAGATAGATTCCCAGACAATTGATTCCACTTTAGACAATTGAGATATCTCAATAAAACATGTTATCCAATGCAACTATTTTGTTTCTCCAATGCAATTTTCAGACTAGTGCTTTGAATTTATTAGGTAAATGGATTCTTGGTTATAAGAGTTAGATCCAAGATATATCTAGGGGTGTAATCCCTTTTACTCCTTAGACCATCCAAAACCAACAAAGGTAAATATAGGAGGGTGTAATCTCTTTTACTCCTCCTAGAAACCTTGTAAAAATCACTTATCAAATTGCAAATAAAATGGACCTTGGTGGAGGGTGTATGCCCTTATACTCCTCCAAGGGTTTTAGACAAGTGTAGCATGAAACAAGAAGAAAATGCCAACAAAGTGCAGAAATTTCCTTACCAATTTCACAAGATAGCAAGACCAAACCCTAGTTTATCAAGATAATTTGATCAACATGCAATAGAACAAGCCTCCAAGAGGTGCACACAAGAGAGAGATAGTCCAAATTCCCAAAGGGGAAGAAACTTTTAGCCAAGTCTCTCACTCAAGAGAGAATGAGTTATGATAAAATGAAATGATTTGGTCTCTATTTATACAAAACCTCTAAAAAGTGTTTGTCCACATTTAGTTAGGGTAAACCACAAAATAAGGGGGCCATCCCCCTTTATTTTTTCCATTTACAAAGTAATTTGATTTAAACTTTAAAATTTGCACAAAACGAAATGCTAAGGGTGATGTCAACCCCTTCTAGGATGACGTCTTGGCACATTTAGCAAGTCATTGAGAAATTTGAGGAAGTCATTGGGCCTCCTAAGGCATTCCCTTAAAATTCTAGGGTCTTCTCCATGGTGCAAGGGATCCTCCTCATCACAAGGTGCCAAGTGTCCATCAAATCATCATGATCACCACCAAACCTTAGCCCTAGTCAAGACGTCAAGCCCTAAAAGTGTTGTGTAAGGTCTCCAAATGTAATTTGTTGGGATAGATAGGGAAAGGTGTCATATCTAAGGTCTTCTCACTTGCCTCCAAAGGCAATTTCCAACCTCTATCTTGCCCCCAAAGTCTGGGTCATGGAATCCAACCTGTGGTCCTCTTTCCCTAATGAAGGCCCAAGTTGGGCTTGTTCCTTCAAGAATTCCATCAGACAAGGTCCCAGAAAGACACATGAGTGCGCCCTACAAGGGTATCAAGTCAAATGTATTATGGTAAGTAAAATCACATTTAATACAAGATCCACCTAAACATGTGCATTAAAAATACTTCATCAAATTAAATGAGTGCTCAAAGAACCTATGAAATTCTCCAAGTTTAGGTATGGGAGGGTTGTCAAGGTGACCTATTGGGTTAGACATTCCTTAAGTCAAGGAGTGTTTCTTAGGTGGAACCCTCTCTAAGTCATGTGAAGAAGATGAAGTGGATAGGGTTAATACTTGTGGGCATGGGGTTCATGACATACAAGGGTTCATATTGTCTCATTTATGGATTCCTTTGTAGAGGGTGTGTTGCACCGTCATTTTCAATGCATCCTTGTCCCAAGCCCATTTATTTTCGATTAATTAATGAAAGTCCAGAACAATTGGGTACTCCAAAAAGGTAATATAAGACTTGGGAGGAAGAACCACAATGTCACTTGAAGGGAGAGGTACATAGAGTGCCATAGGGGTAAAGAAAAGGTTTTAACACACTTGAGTAGATCCCTCAACAAGTGGGACATCTATACAATGTGAATTTTTTTCTTGCAAGTCTTTGGTTTTTTAAGAGAAATGTTTCATCATTTTGAAGACCTCCTTGGGTGAGAATATGAAAGGTTATAGTTTTGGCTTTTAGCTTTTTCTAGCTACATTCCCTCTAGGCCTTCAATGCCTTCTTCCCATGAAATGAGGTATAATACCTTATTGGGTCATTATGTTAGGATATTTAGACGCTTAGGAGTTAGCTAAGATCTATTTGGTCTAATGTGTCGTTAGGTAAAAGTGTGTTTCTTTAGTATGCATTAGTATGCATTTGTAGTTAGGAAGTCTGGCGGCCACAATATGTTCTCGACATAGATTGATCTGAAAATTCATACTCTCCTCGATATTAATGGTCATTGATCTGTGGCTTATCACCCGATTGGTCCATGATCTCTATTTAAAGAGCATGGAGGGTCATTTTCCAATGACCGATTGTGAGAAACTCTCTTGTAAAATCTCTCTGTAATCTTTTTCTTTTGCATTAATAAACTACTCCAAGTGGTCGTGTTGGTTGGGGCCGTAGATGTTTCCCCATAGGGGTTTTACCACGTGAAAACATCGGTGTGTTGATATTTAATCTGGTTATGTGAGTGGTTACTGAAGGTGTTCATCCTCTATTGGAATACATGTGTTTTCAAACATGGTATCAGAGCCTATTTGAAGACTCACTCCTGTTGTAGATCGAGATCATGAAGTTGAGTTGCCTCATCTCCTTTTTATTTCATTTTCGTACATTTCTGGGTTGATAGGACTGTTCCATTGATTCCGTAGCACTCGTTTCATTTAGGAACACTTTTTGTTTCACTCGAAAAGGTTTCCGTTTTCCCAATATACGACTGTTACAGTCAGATCTGGAGGTATAAAGCTTTAATACGCATTTTTAAAATGTTTGCAAAGTAGTATTTTGGTTTTATTTCGGTTTTGTATTATTTATTTCCGGGTTGCTACTCTTTTAGATCTGTGTATTCTCTTTTCCTCGCACCCTGTGTGATCTTGGAAAATCAGAAACAGATAGGAAAAGGTGCATCTTCCAAGTAAGCTAACCGAGATCTAACCCTTATTGTCATCGAGAAGTGAAATTTTTTTCTTGTGTGAAAAGAGTTTTTTTTTAGTACGCTCTCCAACAACAACAACAACAACAATCCTCCTTCTGAAAATTACAATATGTTTTGCTAGACCATTTGGTTAAAAGTTGCCTTATTAAGTAAGAGGTCTTGAGTTCAAGTCTCTCTTTTGCTACATTTTTTGAAAAAGTTCATGCTAAAATTGTAAAGTGTATTTCACTTCAAGTATAAAAGTGAATCACTATAAGTAGCTTTAATATTTTATTTTAGAGTTATTTGTTTTGCATGGAGATTTTATGTTATAAAGTAACTTCATTGTAAAAGTGATCCCCACTTCCCTTTAAAAAAGTGGGTCACTTCATAAAGAAACTTACACTATCACGTGGTCATTTGGTTACCGTTTATACCTTTGTTTTAAAGGGGCATAACTCTCACATCCGAAGTCTATTTTCAGTGCCGTTTTTTTAAAATTGCATAACTTTTCAATCTCTTTCAATAAAAATCATCAGTTTCAGTTTTTAAATCCATATTATCTTCATATTTAATATGTCTTATACAAGTGATGTTTTTCTTACCAGCACCAACTACTTCCACTGGAAATCTCATATGGAAGATTTATTAATAAGTAAAGGCTTGTACCGAATTACCTTGGGAAAGGAAAAAGAACCCATTGATGATGATAAGAAAGACAAATGGGATAATAGGAGTGACTAAGCACGTGGACTAATCAGAATTTCCATCTCTCCTAATTTAAGGTTCCACCTTAAAGAAATTGATGACCCCGAAGAAGCTTGGGAAAATATTGAATCTGTGTTTGGTAAACTCAATATTATTCAAGCACAACAGTAAGAAAATCAAATATTGACCTTGAGTCCAAGTGATTTTTCTTGCCTTGGAGACTATCTATCTAAGTTTAAAACACTCAGAATTTTATGTGAAGAATGTAAGATAAAAATGGAGGAAGAGCATTGCATCTATCTTATTCTTTCTAAGCTAGGTAGTGCATATTCTATGTTTGTATCTACCTTTTATGCCATGAGAAAGATTCTAGGGAAAGCTTATCAAAAACCCACTCTTGAGTCCTTTTGTGCTGCTTTGATTAGTGAGGAAGATAAGCGTGTACAACTTGGAGTGATCAACACTGCAGGTACCTCCAACAAATCCTTAGTTTCCCAGCAGAAAGATAAACCCAAGTATCCCAAGAATCAACATCCTCATTACAAAAACAAGCAATATAAAGGTCCCAAACCCACTCAGACAACTTCATCTCCTAATGGTGATAAAGGAGAAAAATATAAAAGTAAGAAGACTGACAGACATTGCAATTTTTGTGATAAAGATGGTCACGATGAGTCTAAATGTTTCAAAAAGATGGCAGCTTTATAGGCAACGATGAAGAAGAACAACATCAATATTGATTCTACTTCTTCTTCTTCTTCTTCTCATGGACATGCACTTTCTGCTTTTGGTTTCTCCTTCAACACAACTTCTACTTCTTCTTCTGATGAGTGGCTTATTGATTTAGGAGCATCTTATCATATGTCTAAGCATAAAGCCATATTTTCTGCTCTAAATGAATGTAACACCAAGAAAATATTTGTTGGTTGTTGTACGAAAATCTCCCTGCAGACAGGTAGATCACCTCTAAGGCTTGACCTTAACCCTAGACAGAAAACTGCTTAACGTGGACACTGACTTCCTTTCAAATCTATCTAAACTAATACATGAGAAGGAAGGATAACAGAAGTACCTCTTAACTGACGTTTGTCCCTGCACACTCCGAGTTGCGCTCCAATCCTTTGCTCCTCACTGATCTCTGTGGACAAAACAAGATACGACCACTTCCTACTCTATTGACATTAGCTTGAAAATAGATCTATCAATAAATGATAAGTTCATGTAACATCAGACACAAACTAGAAAGAAACAGGCCAAGTGTGTCATATTAATGAGAATAACGACAGCAGTACTTACAATCGTAGATGTGAATGCGACAGCTTCGTCAAGTCCTCTTCATCTAACCCTTGCCTGAAAGATCCACAACCTGGATAACATCAGCTTCACTGATCACTCTCCTTTGGCTGACTGTAAGTTTCCTCCAAGATCATAAGTTTCATATGTTCAATTCTTCCTTCCCCTTTCCACCATCATAGAGCCTGTTTATATAGGTTGGGAGGGGCCTAACTTCTTGAGTTGTGTTTAGAACCAGTTGGGAACCTCCTCCTTAGATCAGGGATCTCTTGATGAAAACAAGAATTCGAGCACAACTGCCTCCTAATCTCGAATGATTCTCCCCTTATTCTCCTCAACGGGCTAACAACTGGCCTAGAATAGGGAGCGCTCCCTCAGAAACGGCATCAGAGAATTGTAGCGCTCCTTGGTAAGCTTTGGGGAAGCGTCAGTGCTCTCAGAATGAGCAGCGCTCCTCCAAAAGGGGTTGAGGGGCGTTATAATGCTCCCTGAACCATTATAGAGGAGTGCCAGTGCTTCTGCAGCTGAAGTAGGGGAGCGTTCCCCCTCCAAACCTCTGTTTCAGGGTTCCTTTCAGGTGTCAAGAGTCATTTGATTCCAGTAAACCAGTTCTCCTCCTTCAAATCAGTCATGTGAGATGTTATAAGTGCCTCCTTAGTGTCGTTATCATGGTGTTATGTCTGAACATCGTTTGCGACACTAGTGACCAACTTGCGACACTTGCGAAATTTGTAGGGAAGATGCGACACTTACAACGATTGATAGGGACAATGCGACACATCCAGCTGAGCAATTTTTACATGTAACAGAATGCCCCCCAAAGTATGAAGTCAGAAGATGTGAACTGATGACTGAAATTCTTTGTAGACGTTCAAGCAAAGGTATAGACTCGGAGAACCTGACGGAAGCTGCACATAAACATCCAACAAATATCATGACATATTTCAAAACCCAAGGCAAGCATACCTATGCTTGGATGATCAAGATTTGAGATATGGCCGCCATAATATACATTGCAAATCCATAATTGTATTGATAAAAGGGTATAGCCACCGAAGGTACAATGTGGATCTATACTTTGATGACTCAGACTGATCGTATCCACGAAGAATACACAGTGGATCTACGAGATGATAAGACATAGCCACGACCAATACAAAGTGGATCTATGTAACAATGTATGTGCTCTGTGTTCAGAACTCTTTCGCAACCTGGGCGAAACATATATCAAAGTGAATTACTCAACCCAGGGTATTCTTACCAATCCCCGTGCGATACGATTCTAACCATGTGAATAGATGTCTTGGTGTCGAACATGGCAGAAACCACTTGATTACCAGTCAATGAGGTAAACCGTTAACAAGTGCGAGGGAGATCACCATTAATGTCAATGATTCCCAAGGTACTTTAGTATATTCCACCGAACATGAATAGATGAGCTGAAGTCGAACATTCGTGGAATCATTTGATCAGAGGTCAATGGTGCAAACCCACTGTCAAATGTGAGGAGGCCTGCCATTGAGGCATGCAGGTCCCAAAGTGCTAGCTAGTTTTTAAGTCTAGTTCCTGGATAATGTGTTGGAGTCGACAGGAATAGACTCGTCGAGGGAGGGCCTTGATGTATCCCCCATCAACGACGCGAAACATGTATGAAGATGTAATTGGTAGGTCAAAAGAACATGGACTAACACGGGTTTTGAGACAATATATTTGGGATGGTTGACTCTTGAGGCGGATACTTCCCTTGAACACTGAGGCACAACAGCAAAACATGACATGGACCAAAACTGTGCAATGGATACTGTGACTTGCGTCGGGTGACCCACAGGAGTGAAAGGAAACTCAAAGATTGGCTCAGTGCAGAGGTTCAGTGGATTATGATATGAGAAGATGACAAAGTGTTGTGTTCAAGGGCGACTATAAGAAGTGATAGATGATGTTATCAAGAGACTGCTTGGCTTGTTCCTTTCAATTTTCCCCCATCTAGATAGATGAGTACCTCTTTTTGATTTAACAAGCTCGAGGAGGATAACACATGCTCGATATAACTCACCTTCGGTAAGCTCCTCTTCCTTTGTTTAACGAACCAGAAGAAGTAAGGGTTCATTCCCATATGGGTCTGTCGATGTGTGTTTTAACGAGTTCAAAGACAAAAAACGTGAAGGTTTTTCGGGATTATAGAGTTTGGAAAAACACTTAAAAGAGAACTCTCTCAGTGCCTTTTTCGTACAGTAGTCCAACGAGACCGAAAAAGGGTTAAACTATCGCTCGAAAGACGCCCTTTCTGACCTTTTAACGAGTGTGAAAGGAAGCAAGATCACTCGACAATCTTTTCATATTTAGAGAGTCTGAAAAGGGTTTAAAGGAGACTCTAGGGGGGTTCCTTTTTCGTATGTTCGTATCCGTACGGGTCTGAAAAAGAGATAAAACTTTACCCGATTGCATTCTCATGTATTTACGAGCACGAGAAAGAACAAAGACTAAGCTCGGTATGCCCCCAGCTTGAAAGTTGGTGGTTTAACTCCAGAATGATCATCAAAGGCTGGAGACATGCCCTCCAAGATTCGATTCATTCACCGGCTCTGTGGCCGTCACCAATTTCTCGAGTGGATGAGAAAAAGGAGAAGGGTGGATGAAAAGAAGGTTCAAGAGATGTGACTGTTTCATTTTTTAACGAGCTTGACATAGGAAAAGAACTATGCTCAGGCTTCTGGGTTTGATCCCCAGATTGTTGTTTCATTTTTTAATGATCTTGTGACAGGCAAAGAAAACTATGCTCAAGGCCTCTGTTTCATTTTTTAACAAGCTTGCCACAGAGAAAGGAAACTATGCTTGTAGTAGCTTCTTGATCATGGCTTCCAAGAGGATAATGCTTTGGAAGGACACCATGTCAAGGGACAAAACTCGGTCATGGCCTCCAGGAGATCTTCATTGGATGGAAGATAATTACTCGGGGAGGAATACGTGTCGAGGGTCGTGATAGGAGTAAGGATATCAGGCTCCAATAAACATATCGAAAAAATCACCAAGTCAACTACCGGATCCAAATCATCGGAAGTTGAAAACATGGGAGGTGATAGAAAATCGACACTAGAAAGGGAGATAGACTGTATATCTGCCCGAACTTCTTCACGCAGGGGAAGAAAAAAGGATTGGGGAGGGTGATTATCCCAAGGTAGCTTGTCGATGCGAAACATTTCCGGCATAGGAAAAGTTGGGGAAGTGTAGTGGATCGCAGTCGACAAGGAACTCGATCGTGGTTACATCGATGAAACGTCGGGTGCCAATAGATGTTGGTCATCCGACGAGGGAGAAGTGGATTGGGTAGAAACGTATGATGGTTTGGCTGGACTAAGTGGCACAATGTCACTCAGTGCATCAAATTCCAATGGATAGGGTGCAACCCAAGGATCATATGATCCCAAAGATTGACAAGATGCGGTCGAAATCATATCGACCGTAGCAATGTGATGTATAGTTGGTGGAAGTGGTGTAGGGAAGGTACCCATGAGGCTAGAATCTTTCAGTAAGCCAACACCAATGCTTTCATACGTGATCTTATGGTCTCCCAGGAAAGGAATATTGTTGGTAGCAGGAATGCGAGCATCGGGTGTGCAAAAATCCAACTGATCAACAGTGATGATTTTTCCCTGATGAGGAAATTGTACACATCGAAAGACCGATGAGGCAACAACAGTCATATCATAGAACCAACTCCTTCCAAGTAACAAGTTGTAATCGAGGGGAGCATCGACCACCTTGACATCAATGGTAACAGTTTTTCCACCCAATTGGATGGGCAGGGACTGTAAAAGCCCATGAGGATGAAAACCTCGCCCATCGAAGGCACGTAACATCGTTGGGGATTTATTGAGTGCTGGTGATTTTAAACCTTTCCAACACGCCAAATACATGACACAAGTCGAGGCTCCCTCATCCAGAATGGTTCAGTGGATTTGTTGATTGTGGACAACAACATCAACTTGGAAAGAAAGTTGGTGGGAGAGTCGAGACACATAATTATCCAGGTTAAACATGATCTGGTTGGACGACTCAGGATCAACAGCGCCAAGAGCGGCTAAGAGCGTTTTACATTGACTAGGGCAGTGCTGTAAAACTTCCAAGGCAGACATGGCACACGGGGCTTGGGCCAAATCTTCTACAATATTGTAATTTTGGGCAGCCCGTGAATTAGGATTGAATGTAGATTTCCGGATGGTGCTTTTAGGAGGGCGTAGGATAGAGTCAAACATGGGTTTCTTGATCTGGAGTGGTCCAGATGGAGGATTAATCGATGGAAGACTAACGAAGGACGATGATGGATCTGGTAAAGTGCCAGTACCATTAACGTCTTTTCCTTTATCAGGGTTACCTGGTGTGTCATATTCCTTAGAGCGAGTGGTTAAATTAACTCCGTTAAACATATAAATATGTGCACTCGACGAGGCCTCATCATGAGGATTGCTAGACCTACCCCCAGGCGAGGGGGTTTGAGCAACCATGCATTGCTGCTGAGGAAAAGGATGAGTAAGCACAGCATATTGGGGCTTTCCTCAGAAAATTTTGGCCACTTCATCGCGATGTGGGCAATCTCAGGTGTAGTGATCGTCACCGCAAATGAGACACGAGAATTTCAACTTCCGTTGTGTTTGCTTTTTGACAGCAGGCGTTTGATTCTTTGTTTGTTCATTATTATTCTTTGATCTATTCTTCGTTTTCTTCTTACCTCCAGATTGTTGTGAAGGGGCATATTGAACTGCATTCACCTCAGAGATCTGAGTTTGAGGGGAGGTGGAGGAGGGTGTGACTGATTGGGAAAGAGGTTGAGTTTTGACGGAGCCAATAACACCATCCACATGAGATGAGGATGATGGTCTAGATGGATAGGTATTAGCCCGAGTAGCATTCGGAAGCAAATCATACAAAGTACCAGATTGGGAATAAACCAAATCTAAATACTGAGCCCGAGCGATGGCTTGTTCCTCGGTGACTGCAGAACCCAT
>JASDQU010295651.1:0-12175 GCA_032191745.1 Picea mariana | reverse complement strand
GCTGTAGCTACCTTTGGAAGTAATTACTTCCCTTGAACAATAAATATTGATTATTTCTCATATATTGTGCATGGTGTATTGGTGTAAATCTTATACTATTGTTCATTGCTCGTTGGATATAATTGAATGGTTTAAGTATAAGTTGAAAGTTTTTTAAATTGTACTTGATACTGATTCACCCCCCTCTCAGTATCAACATGAAATACAAGAAAATAGGCAGGTTCAATTTTCAACGGTGGAGATCCCATGTGCAGTTCAGATTAACGGCTCTCATGCATTCGAAGTTTCAAAATCGCACAAGGATTAACGACCAGACATAAGTGTCGAATTCCCAAAGTCCTGAAGTGATGAGAGGTTGCCACGTCAACCAGAAGAAGGTCACTTCGGGAGATATTCATGCCCGTGTTCAAAGGAATCCCGAAATCCTGAAGCTCAGAGTTCATCTAGACCATCCATCAATGAGGACATGCGGCGCTAGATATCTCATTTCGGAGACTTTGCACTCCAGAAGGTTTGCAGAGTGAAGTGTTAGGGCAATAAATACTCGAAGTTAAGAAGTAAATCTCGGCCATCCAAAACAAGAGGAAACGTGGAGACAGATCTCTCACTTCGAAGATACGGCGCTACAAAGGATTATAAGAGCTATGCATTGAAAAGGCCCGAAACCTGAACTCCCGAAGACACTTGGTGCTCATCCGTGGAGACAAGTGTCTTCCATCTAGCCTTGACATGTGGCACTCATTCTAGGTCATTAGGTTGCGTCATTCGCCCATTTCCATATGACACGTGTCACCCTTATTCCCATGACACATCAACACAATGACGTCAGGACACCACATCAGATTCGGGAGATTGTCCTCTGGGAGGCTTTCTTGCTCAACATTCAAAGCTCTTAAGCGCTAAAATTGGCTCCATCTCTAAGCATGGTTAAAAGGATTATGGAGTTGTCAGACATATAAATTTTAATGGGGGCACTAAAAATAAGGGCTTTCCCAGATCGTGAGTTGCGACAAGATCGATGACCAAACTTCACTGCAGGAATGGAACATGCTCAATCGTTCCCACAATCGAAACCATAGTATAGCTAAAGAGATACGTGGAATTTGGTGGTGGATTGCGGGGGCCGAAACGGTGTGGATCTAAACATCCCTCGATAGCTTTTGCAATCACATGCTTATATAGGGCCCAATTCGAGAGTAGCACGTGGCAACAAATTAGGCATTAAGCCTCATCCTGATCCCAAGGAGAAATCAGTAAATGAAAGAAGGAATGGTGGTTGAACAATCGACTACTTAAATGGAAGCATGGGGGGTCTGGCCGAGGAGACAGAAAACTGTCATCCTGAAGTACCATAGAGGGTAGTTTCTCCTGCACTCCCATACTGACCAGAGTTTCCTTCTGACAGAAGGAACATGATAGATAGGAGAAGACACACAGAACTATAGAAGAGGCTCCCAAGCAACAAGACATGTCTATTGTTTTGATTATAAATACATTTGATGAATGACATAATGGGGGGGGGAGGTTTAGCCCAAGATCGAAGGAAGTTTTGAGAAATGTTTATGACTGTATATTTCAATTTGTAAGCCAGAGGGGCATGTAGCTGTAAATTGTATTGTTATTGAAGATTCATATGAGGTGTTTCATTAGATTTGTCTTCTATGTTCTTTGTTCTATTCTTCATCTTGTTTGAATGTATTTCTGATTTTGAGGATTAAAATTAGCCTTTGCTCGATAGATTCTCGATGCAGTAGAGGATCTGTTGTAAGCTTGCCTATATATCATTGTTTATTGTTCAAACACATCTAAGTTCTCTTTGCATATAGGATCTCTGCTTAGTGAATATTTGTCTTTATGTTATTCTCTTCTTCTTCTCTTCATAATTATGCAAATATTTTGTTTGATAGGGAGCTTAAATGTATTCAATGAGAAGATTGTTTATGACTCCATGGCCCAATGGTCCATCAATGATATGCAATGTTATCTATTGTCTTTTTCTTTCTTTAAAGTCTTGCTTATCCACCTACTCAAACCATTTTAATCCATTTATATTTCGATGGGTACTGGGCTTATCCTCTAGCAGTCTGAGGGTGACTCTCAGTGCTAACAGGAAGGACACAATAATGAAGCCAATGAGGTCATTGACTTTGTTGGAGCCGCCTTTGTTTTTTAGCCTTTTTAAAATTTTATATCTTAATGCTTGAAATCGAAAGCTGGTTTTGGTATTTTCCTTTATCTTCCCCAAAATCTCAAAAGTCTCATCACGCAAGCAACGATGGCTATCATACTCTTAAGGCATGATTTTTTTTTTTTTTAAAACGAGTCTCTCCTTTTTTACCTTGGGATGTTGCATGTCGGAAGTTATAGATCACATAGTTACAAGTCCTGAGGGGCGAAACGATGAAATAGTTTTAAAAAAGTTTACCCAGATCAGTACCAAGAGTAAAGATACTCTAAACCACGGTTAAGAATCATCGGGATTTCGTGTCTCGACGTTTGTTAGCTCCAAAAATCTTACTGTCATAACTGCGACAACCGAAACCGCGAGATTCTTGTTTTAGTAACCCAGGTTAATGTTAAAGGTAAAAAGCTTAACCGCCGTTAAGCTTTGTCAGGAATTCGCAACTCGGCATGTTTTCCCTCAAAAGCTATACCTTCGAAGCCCCGAGTCGTGAATTCGTGATATAAATAACAACGTAATTAATTAAACGCCTGATCATGGTTATGTTTTTTTATCAACCGAAGCTAATTATCACAATCTCGGGTTTTAGAGGTTTAAAGGGTTAAAGTGAAAGCTCCCGATGAGGCAAATGCTGAAAGATTAATTAGCATTTAAAAATGCCGAATTAATTAAGCTAAGCCAACATTGCCAGTGTTTTAATACGAAAATTAATATGCACAGTCTATGAGGCAATTTTAAAATTTTCTTGTGCCAACTTGCATTACGAACTGTCAAAATCTAGGACATTAATTGGAAATGAGGCGAATCCAAAAGTAAGGATTTGTTTTTTATTGCTAAATTTATATTTAAGAACGATTTGACCGTTTTGTTCCTAAGGACGACCTAGTTTTAAATGGTCAAAGGCATGGATCTTTTATTTGTTGTCACAAATTTCATTTTTATTCTATGGAGAGAAAACCTTTCTCGAGTGAACTAATTTCTGTATGTATACATATTGTTATCACAGGAGAGCTAAAGCAGAATCCCCCGCCATGGCCCTGCGAAAAGAATTTAAATCCACTTTTGAGGTTTAAGGACAAGGTTCAGACAACGTTTCTGATACTTCACCTCGATGTGTCGATTCTGTCAAGACCTGGTCGTATATTTATGAGGTTCTACAGTCTGAATTGGTAGATGTTTCGGATGATTCCAGTGACGATAAAAAAGGCGACCTAATCACCAAATATAAGATCGTCGTCCAGGCTCAAATACATAAAGTAGTGGCTAGGCCACGTCTGATCCCTTACTACGATATGGTTCGGTGGGCATTAGACCATGTAGATATACCAACCAGAATCATCGTCAACGAGCAGAGAGTCACTATCGACACTTTTAGACCCGAACAATTGCAGGCTATGTACAAGTTGCCTACTGTGTCAGACTTAGTATACAATGCTGAATTCCTGGAAAATTTTAAACAGAAGGAATGTGTGCAATATGACAAGAGTATGTCTAGTTTAATCAAAGATTGGGTTTCACACACTGCAAAGTTCAAGGTGGACAGTAATGGTATATATTCAATATCTTCTCTGGAACCACAGTTTAAATATGTACCTATGATGACCTACAGATTATATGGGAGAGAGGACACCACACATTTTTTCCTTCAGTGGGTGCCTCTAATCCATTCAGTCGCCAAAGGCTGTTCCTTCGACTGGGCTAAACTATTGTCTGATAGTTTGACCAGTCGAGTTACAGAGTATCGAGAGCAGAAGAAGAGTGGAAATATCACTTCATTCTTTATGTCTGCGTATATCATGGACGCCGTGTGTTTTCTGACGTCGTTTCCCTTAATGAGTTGGAGATGGACTCCATCGGAAGCTTAGCCCATCCACATCTACCATTCAAAGCTATGGGAAGACAAAGCTTCAGATTTTGTATATGGAATCTTTAACTAGGTAATGGTACCATTGCACGTCACTATCTTCGGCCTCCCGCCACCCAGGATCTCAGACAGTATTGTGGTAAATCTGAGCAGTATATCCGATTGGTATGTGGAAGCATAATTTTCATATCTCAGGGTTTTCAGCGCTTCTGTTCCTCTCCATGCCTTGCCATTATTCATACCCGATAGGCTGGCTTGTCATGAGATTGCCAGGCAAACCATAATCGATGGCGTAAGCAAGGAACTCAAGGGATATTCTAAGAAGGTATGGCCACCTTTTCCTATTCATTTAAATTCCTATTCTTTGTTATATTTCGGGCATGCTAAAGCAAAGGCAGCAGCCCTGGAAGACCTGAAATTGGTTCATGTCAAATTCAAGAAGCATGATCCACATAGGGTTGTAAGTAACCATTTAGCCAATTGCGGGCTTAAAAGGTTTGAACATGAAAATTCACCATCAGATGACATTTTCCGAGGCACAAGATCTTATGCCGAGGTTTTGGCTCGGATACAAGCCCTGGCTCCTGAAGAGAGGGCTGATGTTTTAAAATTCCAAGAACATTGACAGAGTTTTCTTCCCCCAGTATTGCGGGGTGAGAATCCAATAACAACAGAGGTGCATCAAAAAGAAATCGAGGGCTCCGAAGATTCAACACCCAGACAAGAAGAACACTAGGACAGGGAAGAGCAAACTAGGGGTCTGAAACCAGAAATGAAAACTCCCAATCCACCGAAAAACCTAAATCCAGTTGCCACTCCAAGCCAATCAGCTAGGCAAATCGGAAATCCCATCGCCTCCATTACTCCCTTATAGTCAAATCAAGGGAACATAGACGCAGGATGGATTTTCAATGAAGAATTGAGACCTATAAGGATGGAAGAGCTCCCCCCAAATGAGTTCTTTTTTGATAAAAAGAGAAAAGATGTGGTAAAAAGAGAATTCTATCAAGAAGCAGGATCAACAACCAAAAAATTTAAGGTGTTGACTGATGAGAAAGATATGAAGAAAGAAGAATTCACGACAGAAATAGCCAGGACATTAGGGGCGTTTGCTACAACAAACCAATTTTCAGTCGAGGTTTTGAAAAATCAGCTAAAGTGTAAAAATCGCCTCATCAAAACCTTAGAAGCCAAACTAGCCATAGCAGAGGAAGCTGCCCAAGACCAGGCGAACACAGGAATAGAACAAGCAAGGATGACCGATAAAAAGGAAATCGAGCTGCTCAAAGCTAAGCTCGAACAAGCAGAGTTGGTAGCTCAGACCAGTCAAATACATGTAGGCTAGAAAAGAGACTTGATAGGGAAACTACAGGTTAGATTAGAGTTTGCCGAAAGCCAAGTTATAAATATCGGGATATTCCAGTCTCAGGCTATGGAGATTCAGAGAAGAGTTTCTGTAGCTCAATGAAGTTTACTTGCCAAGGTAAAGACGATTCGAGAGAACTGCCTGCTTATTGATCAAGTATTGGAAAACTTATCTGTCAGAGAGAGAGAAGCTGGAGCAGCTCGAGTCGCATTTCAAGAGGCTATAATAGCTACAACAAACAGGGAATCGGAAAATAGTTCCGAGTTTTCCATTTCGGAACAGACCTGAGGTAATATTTTGTTGAAAGAATGGGAACATAGCATATCAGAAGGCAAATTGCAAGCCAAGAAGGTAAGGAAATCCTATGAAGAGGCTTTCAGTTCTATAGATGGAAATCTGTTAGGAACTGATAGTGAGAGCAATGCTGAGACACTGAGCCAAATGAATATGGCGAAACTCTTGCTTGATATAAATGAGAAAGAAGAAATATATTCGGCCGAAGTCTCACAAGTAACTCAGGCAGGCATAGTTCAAATAGATAAATGGATTATTAAACCAAGTGTGCGATTATGCACTATCGACATCCTAGACCGACAAATGGAAGAAAGGTTACCACAATTAGTCAGAGATTGTTATATTTTTTAGGCCAATTGTCAAGCGGAACCCTCTAGGTTGATATCTCGGCTAGTGGAAAAATGTGTCACTTGTACCGAGCATGCAAAGGGGAAGGCTTCTGGTACCAAATAAAGATAGAGATGAAGAAATGAAATGATTGATCTCCTTCTTGTTGTAACTGAAAATCCTGGAATGATTGAGATTCCATCATATGTAAATCTGTATAAATATACAATAGAAGGAAGGAACAAAGGCTGGACCTTTTTGGGTTGATTGTAATAGAGATTTTCTTCCTCGAGAGTTAATATAAAGCAAATCCGAAGATTCTCGATTTCGTCATGACGGTGTTATGAGTTTGTTTCCTTGTTTTCCATATTTAATTTCATTTCATATATGTATCTGATGAATGTTTCGCTATAAGTTAGTATAACCTCTACTATAGTGAATAAATTTTAGTTTTCTATATTGTTTACCGTTTTTCCTCTGTACCAACTATCAACAGGTATAAGACCAATGAACACTTTAGATCTCTCTATATATTTTATGCTTCATCAGGTTATTTCTTTATCTTTTTCTTCCTCTGTTTACAAGTGAGATTCTCCCTTGATAGGAGCCTTACATGATAGATGGATTAATGTTTTCTTACACCTCATACAATTTATTAAAATATAACTCAGTTACGGGAAAGGGCATTTGGTTTGCTCTCTGTTTTCACTACTGGAGCTATAAAATCTCCTTTATACGATCAAAATCGAGACAACATCTAAAAAAGTATTGAGATTTCATTATCATTATGTTCCTCTATGACTGTCCCTGTGACAAGACAACCTAATATCCAACCCAGACTATCAGATCAAACACATATTGCCTTGAATATTTTTGATACTATTATTAAAACAACCACTACCCGGGTGGAACTTGAATGTTCGTGGGCATCGATTGAAAGGGACATAAACATCCAGGAACAGTTGGAAGCTAGACATCAACCTAGAAATCAGCCCTAGCTTCCCTTACTGAAGGTTGACACTTCTTCCTTCTCTACCCCTTACTCACTTTCAGATGCCTATACACTGTACTTCTAAGACTTAAGTACAGACTCTGGAACAACATCTTTTTGGCGTTGTGGCTGGGGACCGAAGTTATGAAATCTTTTTCCCTGGGAAAACAACATTTTTCATTGAAAGTGCCACCCTTTGATAGTGAACAAAGAGTGCACATATTTTAAAGGATTTCCAATCTTTCACTTTGCGAATCCATGATTAATAAGTTGGCATCTGGTCGAAGGAATACCAGGCAAAAACCGGATGGTAAACAGACCACACCCGTTACTGATCCTGAGAAGATTTTAAAGGTGAGAGGCTCTCTTAAGCTGACCCCTGCAGTCTATCATCTTAAATACCCACAACTGAAGACCAAGAGTTCTTCTGAACCTTCAACTTCACACAACCCTCTTTTCGACACTAAGGATCTAATATCAAACTGCTCTAAAGTTAGAAGTGAAACCCGTCCGATAACCTCTGTAGTACATAAAGAAAAAAGTCTTGTAGAAAATTCATCTGCTGTCGATATATCATCGACCCTTCAGTTAAATTTCGCGACCTCACCCAGTCTCGAAGAATATTTCACACATCCAGTTTCCACACCTGTTGGTTCTCTTGATTACATATCTTGCAAGTCCGAAGAGCCAAGCCCTCGCATCCCTTACCAACCATCATCGGATTTTTCACCCCGCGAAGAAAGTAAAGATTCACTTTTAATTTTCCAAAACCCCCTTTACAACTTTCCACTAATAACGATGGATGCCACCGGAGGGAGAGGTGGAGGGGTTGTCAGAAGAGGTGGTGGGGTTCTTCTAGGAGGAGGTGGAGGTGCTCCTGGGGGAGGAGATGGAGGACAAGGGCCTGCCCCCCTCCCAGAGTGTTTGCTAAAGTGGTAGCAAGATACACTCCTTTGGTATTGCTCGTTCCTCTGCATGACCTTCCCAAAAATTATATAAAAAATTTGCCAAAATTCACTGGGGAAGGAGATCTGACCACGACCAAACACATAAATTTGTTTGATCAATTTGAAGACATCCTAGCTCTCGAACATGAAGATGTATATTTGAGGATTTTTGTCCAAACCTTTTAAGGTCAGGTCCGAACTTGGTTTCGGAGTCTACCTGCAGGATCTATCTTGTCCTATGACTGCCTTGAAAGATGCTTTCCTTAGACAATGGGGAGAAAGAAAGGACCACCTATACTATTTAAACAAGTTTGGGTCTTTAAGAAAAAATAATTCAGAAACAGTTATGGAGTTTATTCAAAGATTCAACAAGTTGTATAACAAAATCCCAGCCGAGGTTAAACCGTCACAACCCACAGCCAAAGTAACTTTCGCGGGGGCTTTCGAACCAGATTTTACACTTCTTTTATGAGAAAGAAGGGGAGATACTCTAAACCGAATGCAAGATGACACTGTAGAAATTGAGTCAAATATGATGGCTTCTGGTAAATTAAAAGCTAAAATAGAAGCGGGAAACCGAGAAACTAGACACTTTAGAGAACAAGCAGGGCCGTCAGGGTCTAATAGATACACAGATGACAAAGTAGACGATATGGCCTGGATAATTAAGGAGTTGTCTAATAAGATATCTAGGATGGAGCTAGAACATGCCAAAGCCGATTCTTTCGCCAAAAAGGATTTCAAGAGGAATCCCAATCCCCCAAACCAGCAAAGACAGATAAAAAATGAAGATAAGAAAATACAAACTCCCCTAAAGAATGAAAATTTTATAGGAGGGAGTGGTCTCCAAGATTTCAGAGATTTAGATGATGATGTCACAAACTTGGGTGATGATTGCACACAACCTTATCTGACTAGACAGGATTATGAAAAATATCTAAACACTCAACAATCGTCTATTAAGGGTGAAGAAAGAGATTATACTGACCTTTGTAGTTATCAAGAAGAAACCGTTATGATAATGGTTGAGGTCCAACCTAGGTATAACTTGAGATCTAAGAGTAATCCCATTTCAACTACTCAACCTAAGAAAATTCTCCCAAGAGGTCAAACTTATGAGCCTACCCCAGAAGAAACCGTGTCACCTAACAACAAAGTGAAAGTAGTAAATGCGCAAGAACCCGAAGTGGAGAAGGTTGAGACTCAAATAGAGGAAACCGAAGCAGCTAATACAAATACACCTTTAACCAAGATCATGAGTAATAAGGCAGTCCAAACAAATAAGTTGGAAAAGAAGGATTTGAAAGTCCTAACTAGAGAAACAAACAAGGTGAGTGGAGTTTTCAGTTTAAAAAACGAGATAAATAAAATTAAGATACCAATTCCTCTGGTAGAGTTAGCGAAAAATCCAGTTTATCGAAAGAAGATTACTAAAGTGATAGGCGTTTCAGAGCTAGAAAGCCAATCTGACGTTTTGAACCTGGAAGATAATAAAACCAACATCACTTTTGGTCCACATTTTGAAGGGGCCAAAGACACTGTTGCTCCCTTTTATATCACCTTAAACGTGTACGATCAACTGCTACATAATTGCATGCTAGACTTCGGAGCCTCACATAACGTGATGCCTAAAATTATTATGGACAGATTGGGCCTCCAGATCACCAGACCTTACGAAGATATTTACTCATTTGATTTGAGAAAAGTTAAGTGCATGGGAATGCTAAAGGATTTGGTAGTCACCCTGGCACAAGTCCCAGTTAAGAGCATCTTAATGGATGTGGTCATTGTTGATACTCCCTCTAGGTCATGGGGAGCCAAGTTGGGGGGTTCTCTTCAACTGGATATGACGTACACCACGATTCCTGTGTTTGGTGGGCAATTTACTTGATTGTAGAGGGAGACGAGGTTAGCATATACAGTAAGCGACCCTCAAAATCTGAACAATTTCCCTATTTACATTGCAGATCAAGATTTAGGAAATTGTATCTTATCTTTTGACAATGGTTTAGATGGTTGCATAGAGGAAAACGATATAGAACATGAAGAGTTAGGTTACATGACCGAGGATATGTGTAACACCGGCATCTGGAAAATGTTTTTTGACGGTGCCTTGTCATGCGAAGGAGCTGGTGCAGGAGTAATTTTCATGGCACCCGAAGAAAGGTTTGTTGACCCTTTTTCTTACAGACTACAATGGGATATAGATTATACTAACAATGTATGTGAATACGAAGCCTTGGTCTTAGGATTAGAGGCTGCCAGGAGGCTAAAAATAAAAAACCTAGAGGTATACGAAGATGTGGAGTTGACAGTCAAACAAATAAATTGGCAATACCAGGCCAAGCATCCCAAATTAAGATCATACTGAAATTGTACCTGGGATCTAATGGAAAACTTTTTCTCATCTGTAAATGTGCACTTCATCCCACACACATAAAACTTACAGGCGGACGCATTAGCTAAAGCAGCTTCAACTTTCACTCCTCCTACAACCTTTAAATTGAAGTATCACATAGAGATAAGACACAGACCATCTATACCAGATAATATTCAGCACTGGCAGGTTTTTGAGGATGATGAACAAATTAAGAAGTTTCTTGAAGCAATAGGCGAATTTTTCGAAACTCACGCGGATCAAGAAAATCAGAATGACCATATATGGATCATGCAAGAAGGGGAGGACCCTCAAGATTTCCAAGACAAAATCACAAATCATCGCATGCTGGTCCTAAAAAATAACCAGATTCCGAAAGGACTGATCCCTTTGGAAAGACTGTTTGATCAAAACGACATACCTGTAAAATCCACCTTACAACCCCAACCAGAAGAGGTTGAGGACTGTGACATAGGAACCAAAGAAGAGTCCAGGATGGTTAAAATATCTAAACTCTTCCCCCCTGAAATAAAAGGCAAGTATAAGGACCTACTTAGACAATTTAAAGATGTTTTTGCATGGTCTTACAACGAGTTAAGAACCTACGACACTACCGTGATTGATCACAAGATACCTCTAAAGCCTGGGGTCAAACCCTTTAGACAAAAGTTTAGGCAGATCAACCCCATTTTATTGCCTGTGGTCAAGAGAGAAGTGAAGAAACTTTTAGAGGCGAAAATTATAGTACCTCTGAGATATTTCGACTGGGTGGCAAACCTGGTCTCGGTCAGAAAAAAGAATGGGGAAATTAGACTATGCATGGATTTCAGAAATCTAAATAAGTCCTCTCTTAAAGACAACTATCTGCTGCCTAAAATGGATCACGTGCTAGAAAAGGTTGTTGGGGTGAACATAATGTCTATGATTGACAGTTTCTCTGGATATAATCAAATTTCTATGAATGAACAAGATAAAGAAAAAACAAATTTTACTACCCCTTGGGGTACGTTCATGTATGATAAAATGCCTTTCGGTTTGATGAATGCAGGAGCCACGTTCCAACGTGCTATGGAAATCGCTTTCATCGGAGAGAGGGATAAGTTCATAGTCATCTATCTCGATGATTTGACAGTTTTCCCCAAATCAGACGAAGAGCATTTGGTACATCTTAAACAAACATTCGAAAAATGCCGCAGGTTTGGTCTGTCCTTAGATCCCAAGAAATCACACTTCGCCATGCAAGAAGGTAAACTTTTGGGTCATATTGTATCTAAGGATGGAATTAAGATTGATCCTAAGAGGGTTGAAGCGATAGACACTATAAACATTCCTAGAAATGTAAAAGAAATTCAATCTTTCTTAGGAAAAATATTTTTTTTACGAAGATTTATCCCAAATATCGCTGAAATTGTAAAATTGATCACAGATATGCTGAAAAAGAATAGCAAAGTAAAGTGGACAACAGAGGCCAAAGCGTCATTCGCACACATTAAGAAATTCATAGCTGAGGCACCTGTGTTGGCAAGCCCCAATTATCTAAAAGAATTTCTTATTTTCTCGTTTGCCTCCGAACACATGATCGCTGCGTTGCTCCTCCAAAAAAATGAAGAGGGTTTCGAACAACCGATCGCCTTTTTCAGCAAGAGCCTCAGAGACACAGAACTTAGATATGATATAATAGAAAAACAAGCATACACCATGGTAAAAGCACTAAAGGCATTTAGAACATATGTATTACACTCCAAGATAATTGCGTACATGCCTACAAGTTATGTGAAAGATATTTTGGTACAACCAGACAACGATGGGAAAAGAGGACGATGGCTT
>JASDQU010295650.1:1506-14162 GCA_032191745.1 Picea mariana | reverse complement strand
GCTCATCTGGAATATTTGTTACCTTTATATTCAATCTTTGGAAGTTCTCAATGTGCTCTGTAACTGAACCCTTTTTCTTGAGATTTATCATTTGGCTAAAGAAGGTATTGCTCCTTGTATCCTCATAGTGTGTTATCATTTCTTCAGTGAAAAATTTCCAAGTGACGAGTGATTTGTGAGAACACATCCATCTATACCATACAAATTGATTGGGTTCTAAATATAAAGATGCAATTCGTACCTTTTGTGTATGTGGCACATTATGTAGATCAAAGAATTGTTCCATCTGAAGTATCCATGTGATAGGGTCCTTGCCATCAAAATTCCTCATATCGATCTTAGGAACATGGTGGGTCTTCAACCCAAAGTTAGAGTTTCTCCATTCTTGATTCACCTTCCTTGTGTCCTCATCATGAATTTCATGGGATACATTTTCACTTTTAGGTGTCCTCTCTATTACGAAATTTTTCAATCCTTCCATGAAACCATCCATCTTTGCCTCCAACTTAGCTTCCATCTCTTGTAGTTCATATTTTGTTACTATCTTCTTTTGTAAATAATTTATCTCCCTACGCATTTCTTCACCTTCATCAAGAGTCCAAGTAGAATTGTCTGGAAGCTTATTTGGTGTAGAATTTCCCTTTTTGGGTGGCATGTTGGCCAAGTATCGCTTTTGAACCTTGATTTTGAGGTGGCTCTGCTAGACAATATTTCTTCTACTATATCTTCAAAGTTTCGGCCCTTCTGGGTATGAAACTTTATTTTTTGTATTTCTTTGATATTTTTTCTCTGCAATGCCACAAGTCTGATCAAAATTGGATGTTCCAAGTGGAATTTATAGTAGCTTCCCTACAACTTGCTGATTTTTGGCCTTTTTTGGAGATCTCACTTGTATAGCATGACCCACAAAAAAAAAATTAATATAAAATTCTGAAACACGTACCATAAATACTACAGACTATCCACTATCCACTGAAACTAGTCTCACTCAATTTGGATACGCTAGGAAGAAGTTATGATTGTTTTACCTGAAACACGTTCTTGAGAATAGTCAATAGGACTAGTCAGATACCCTATCTTCCAGAGGGTGTATATACAAATGTAATATGAACCAAAAAATGAAATTTTTACCAAAGATACCTTACTAATTTCTATGAATAAACTCCATATTTCAGGGTCAAAAACGTTACAGAAAACATTTTATAGCGAAAATTATGAAATGACTCAGTTCAGGAATATTCCATAACCCTATATTGCACAGGATGTATATCCGAAAGTGTAAGGCCTCAAGAGATGAAAGTTTAACCCAATGTACCTTGATACATCTACTAAATACCCTCCAAGTCATTCCTTCTGAAATGTTGTAGAAAAAATGTTACAACAAAAATTCCCAGGTGTCTCAGATGTAGTAGCGAAACCCCAAGACTTTGAGCTCTGAAACCATATGTTAAGAACCAAATATCAATATAGCATAGAAAAACCTCAGAATAAGTACTCAATGCCTTGGAAAAGAGATAAATTCAGAAAATAAGCCTCTTCGAGGGGGCAACCTCCTTATTCCCACATAAATGTACAATTACCAGATGATTCAAAATTAAAATGTCTCCTTGGTATATATAGGAGACTAGGAGGTATAATTACAACTAATGGCCTAAAGCCAGCATAAATAAAATAACATTACTAATATAATATGCCCCAATTAAGGGGTAATGAGCCACTATTTAGGGCTTAACAGACCGGTTTACATTCCTGCATATTAAACCTCTGCAATATTGTCATGACATATTTTCTATAATTTAACCAAATTTTCCTCTTTTTCTGATCCCTTTTAATTTCCATGCCCAAAATGAAATTTGAAGCAACGGGATCCTTCATGTCAAATTTAGATCGCAACTGAGTTTTCACATCCTGGATAATCTCCTTGTTGTTTCCTATCAACAACATAGCATCCACATACAATACCAAATAAATCAAATGATCACCAATTAATTTAAAATACACACAGTGATCCTCTTTGCTTTTTGTGAAGCCAACTCCTAGCATATAAGTATCAAATTTTCGATACCACATCCTTGGTGACTGTTTTAAACCATACAATGACTTTTTCATCTTGCATACCAGCTCCTTCTTTCCATTCACAAAAAATACTTATGTATGCTTCATATAGATTTCTTCTTCCAGATCCCCATGTAGGAATGTTGTCTTCACATCCATCTATTCTACTTCAAAATCAAATGCAGCAGTAACAGATAATAGAAATCTCATAGAAGTTAACCTGGAAACAAGAGAAACAATCTCACCAAAATCAATTCCCTCAACCTGGTAATAACCCTTTGCTACTAATTGAGTTGTGTATTTCTCCACTTTGCCTTTACAAACTTTTCAGTAGATTTAGATCTATCCTTAGACTTAGATCTCCCACTTGAGGACTTAGATCTATTTCTTTCCTGGGATCATCCTCTTGCAAATAATGAATATGTTCTTTGTCCTTCCATGTTCTTTCGTCTCACCTCCTCTGACAACAAGGATGAGACCAATTCATCAAACCTCAAGTCAGTTGTGTTACTACCTATGGCCACAACCAAACTATCCCACGAGTCTGGTAAAGAACACAGTAAACTGATACACTTATATTCATCTGAAATTTTAATCTCAATAGATACTAACTAACTTACCACAATATTGAATGAATTCAAATGCTCTTCCACCGAGTCTCCATCTCTCATCCTCGGGTTATACATATTCTTTCTCAAGAATAGTTTATTTACTAGAGACTTAGACTGATACAACTTCCCCAACTTATCCCATAAATCCTTGGTTGTAGCTTCCTCTGACACATTCAGTAATATTGAATCTAAGAGACACAGTCGGATTGTGCTCTTAACCTTCCTATCCAAATTTTTCCAATCATCTGTTGAATTTCATGTAGGTTTAGTACCTGGATCCATCGTGATCCACTGTTCTTTGTCCACCAACAGATCTTCCATATTGAGCTTCCACAACTCAAAAATTTTCTCATTAAACTTCTCAATCTCCATTTTCAAACTACTCGCCATTTATTTTCACCTGAAAAATCAATACCACAGATCTCCCACTGTAACAAGGTTTATCACATTCCCAAGCCAAACCCTTGACCACAAAGGCATCCCCTTGAAGCCAACAAAGCTCTGATACCAAATGTAGATTTTAACCTTGTACAATATTTTACTGCAAACATATTTTCAATAAAAGAACATAAAAGATACAATGGAATTACACACATTCACAGAGAGTTTTCCCCTAGAAACCCAAACCAGGAAAACCAGCATATTCTATATTCATTCATGGTGATACATTGTTTACAATACAATATACATATAGGAGACAACGACATCCAAAAACCTAACCCAATGACCTGGATTAGTCAACAACCCTAATTCTTTAACCAGAAATAGAAAACCATTGGAAAAAACCATGTGCTGAAAAAATTCCCAACAATGGACACATAAATCGAGGTGACACAAAAAATAAGGAAAAAATGTAACACATTTCCCGAGGCAAAAAAAATATCGGGGGAGCTACCCCTAAACCCCCACAAAGGGGGGCCTAGCACCCCCCCCTCAAACCCCCCTACATGCTCTATGAAACATAGCAGACACTAAATCTATTCGTGCAAAGAATATAACACATACCCATGAGTTGTGTTATCATCAATTCAACTTGCACCCTATATGCATCTGAGGTTCTCTCCTTAACTATTTCTAAAGTTCTGCAATCCTTGTCTTCATTTCCAACTTACTTGCAAAAATTACAAAATGTAGTCTTGGGTATTGTCTGATACTTCTGCATCATGGGACAATGATAAGGATCATGTCCATGTGTTCTACATATCTCACACCATGGTCCTCCTATAGATAAAGGCTTTGGAATTCCTACTCCCAAATACTGCGTAAACGTTGGACACTCATTCTTATGATGCCCTTTTGTTATGCATAATGTACACTAGACATATTCCCTCTTTTCCTTTCCCTTATTTTGATTCAACTGAAATGTCAGGTTCTTCAGATCTTCTCTCAACTCTTCCATAGATGGATCTGTAATATTATACTAATTCTCCTCCAATTGCAAGGCTTCATGTAAATCCGCAGCCTGACTTTGGAACTTTTGTTTCCTTAATGGATACTTAAGAAGTGGCAATAATGAACTTTTGTTTTCTTAATGTATATTTGTAATAGGGTAATTCAACTTACCTATCAATCTATTGAACTTTTTATCAACCTCCCATACTGACTCACTTGGCTTATGTTTTATCTCTATCATCTCATTAATAAACTGATCCTCTGATCTTTGTTTCTAAAATTCATTTATTAACACCTTCTTTAGATATGTGACAGTCATAGGCGCTCCTTGTGGGATGTTTACTGCTAGGCCCATATACCATTCTAGTGTGCGCTCCTTTAATGTAATTAACAACTGCATAAATTTTGTATCTTCATTTGTAATATGCTTAGCTACTCAAATCTTCTTACAGATAAGCAAATTCTTCTATGGGTCCTCCGACCCTTATCCATGGAATTATGGTAACCTAATATGGATCTTCTCCTTCCATTGTGAATTTTATTGTACTACCACCTCCACATGGTGTAGATACCTAACTACTACTAGTTGAACTTATACTTCTACTTGAATTTCCACTGGACCCTCGTCCTATAAAAATCCTTCTACGAGTAATCACTTGTTGTCTAACCAGTTCTTTCTCTTCAGATGTCTTATTCGCATGTGGGGTTGTGGGTTCCACAATAATTCGTATCTATAATGGAGAGCCTTATTATGTGTTGGACCCTTGACCTCTAGTTTTCCTCTCATATGTGGCATGCAGGATTTCCTCAATCTGCCCCATCGCATGGAGATCCTCTACCACTTCCTCATCATTATCCAATCCCCCTCACTCGGCTACTACCCTCTTCTTATTGTTGATCTTATATTATTAGGTTCATCCATTGCACATCACTCCTGCTCTTCTCAATATCTCCTTGGTATGTTCCTCATCCATAATAATTGGTTACATTTCGTCCTTCTTTTGGCCTCTCTCCAGAGCCCTCTCTATATCTAAGATATTCCTTAGTGATTCCCCCAGTTCTGCCATGCGTTCAGAGTGATTTAGTTGTCTGACTCCATTTTCAACATGCCTTTATCATGAAAGAAGATCTTCATTGATGTGTAAAGTGACCTATTGTACCTTCCTCTTGGTTCCTTCAAGAACTCTTTCTCTGCAACAGTATATGAATTCATTGTATTAACTGCAAATTCAGTAATAAACCCTGCAATAATAAATCTAACCAAAAATCCACTATGCACGTGAATTTATTATTGACTCTCTCCAACCATGCAATACTCTTAGTAGTCCACTCTATTGGCCTTATCTCATTAGTGGGATGAGTATCCTTCAACCTCAGTATCCACTCTTACAACAACTCTCGAAAATAACAGAAAAATGTCTCATACAAGTCAATAAACACATACCTATCCAAATATTGTCACGGTGTATACCTAGAGCTTATGTTATCTTTCTGCACAAATTTGAGTTGTTTTTCCTCCAACCATCTTTCAATCTCATGCTTAGTTGGATGCCATGGCCTGAACATCCCCTTCTACCACTACATTATTTTCACTGTTTGTCTCATCAAATCCCTTCCAGTTTGTTCTTCTAAGTTCAAGTTGGCAATAGAACCATTTATTGGATTGTTTGGGCTGACCTCAATTCTACCTTTAGGTTTCCAACAAAACCCTACAAACCATCGACTCTTCTAGAGACCAGAAGGAAACACTGTGCACAGAGTGCATAGCGCAATCTCACCTAAGATGGATTATGCGTGACTGTAGGACCCAAATGTCTATAATAATAGAAGGGATGGTGCTCATGGGGATGTTATCCATGTGCTCTACTTCATACATATCATATCTACCATTTGTTTAACCATTAACATTCATTCTACAAAAAATAACATGACTATTCTAGTGTGCATTATTATTTACCCTTAACAGATTGATTCAATTATCCATTCATTCATCATAAATAATCATTGAAATACATAAAATGAAACATTTGAAACAATGAAATAATTACCATGGTTCACCCCCTGGACTATGTCCACAAATATTTGGCATTCTATCCTTATTTATTCATCTTCATCAATTCAGAGCATTGCGGAAATTACATCACAAATATTGTGAGGTTGACCAGTGTCAACCCAAGCTCCACATCTTGCAACCTGGCCCTCATTTACAATCCATAAACCTCCAAAACTATATCCATATGAGCTCCAGAACTCTCAACCCAAACTAATGACTGTGAATCAAAACTCAAAAATGTTCTCACAAATACCTCAAGACTCACATCCAAAAGATCTTAGATATCCCATGGCTACTTCTTACAACATGTCTTTATAATATCAAAAGTGGGTTAAAACCTATTACATCATGACCCAAAACCCTACCCCTAAGTGGATTAGGTTTTTTCACATATCAACCTTTTGCGCATGACTAGTCCTTGATCCAATTGTTTCCTTGTGTTGCTTCCCTTGATTCCTTGTGCACTGCTTATGGCCCTCTTAAGGTGCACTACTTTTCCTTATTCTTCGATGCATGCTCCATTTGTGTTCCATTCCTTAGTTTCCTTCCTTGTTTGTTGCACTATTCCTTATTCCTCGAACTTTTCTCCCAAAATAACCTTCTCCAACAGCGCCATTCACAGGTCACTCTATGCAGGGTCAAATTAAAGAATAATTTCCACTAACTGCAAACTTGTAATGGTTCCATTATGAGTACACATAGGCCAATGATTTCATTTATAGGGCCTGTGTGGTGGTTTTATACCTTGCGCATGGTTTGGGAGTCCTAAAAGTGTATTGTATGCCTTAATTCATTTATAGTTCCTCCTCATACCATGTGTGTGAATTGGAGAAGCATAGTTTGAGGAAATTCAATGTTGACCCCTTTCACTGGTCATTGTTTCTGAAAATTTCCGATGAAGACACTATAGGAATGATGAACATGTTAACTGAAACTACCTCATCGCATTAGGATGATAACAATGATGAAAAATATGATGATGGATTATTTCATCTCCTTCACAGTTAGGTTCTAATTTTGTCATTGATTGTCAAATTATTTGTGTGAGTCTTCTTTGAGTCTCAAAAACCTTCCATACCGTCAATGAATGCATCTAAAATAACCATGTCAAATTTAATTGCAGACAAGCACAAAATGAAAAAATGTCAACGTTGGCCCCATTCATAGGTCACTCTGTGCAAGGTCAAATTAAAGAATAATTTTCACTAATTACTACTTTGTAATGGTGCCATTATGAGTACACATAAGCCAAATATTTCTTTTATAGGTCCTATGTGGTGGTTTTAGACCTTGTGAATGGTTTGGGCATACTAAAAGCATATTGTATGCCTTAAGACATTTATATACGTTCCTCCTCATACCATGTCCATGAATAACCCCTAACCTATAATTTTTAGATCCCATAACCCATTTAATACCCAATGCCTAATCCATGTAAATCCTAATGTCTACAATACTTAACACTTTATACTTGTCACGTAGGGACTAGTTGGCTTTATGCTGGTACATGTAACCCCTAATATTTAATCTCTCTAACCTTGATTCATATAATGCTTACAACTTGTACCCCTATGATCTATAATTATTAACCCCTAAATCCTAATACTTTTAAACTTTACAAACATTAATATATATAACACTAATAAATAAAAATCATCTCAAAGATAACCCTAAAACTTATAATTCTTGAACCATGTAAATTATTCTATAAGCCATAACACTCATATCACTATAAGATTCATAAACTTTGATTCATATAATGTCTATCACCTCCAACACTTATTCCATGTAACCACTAATTACCCTTATAAATTATATAACTCTTATGTCATATGACTCATATCACCACTAATTAGTATAACTTACTATTTAAATCTTGTAACTTTGACACCTTATAACCATATACTCCTAAAACTTATAATTCTCAAACCTTATAGAGGCTATATAACTTGTCAACTTAAGTTGTCACATCTAACCCCTATAACATTTAAACCTTGTAAAATTGTAATTTTAAGACCTATATCCCCTAACCACCATATCATTTATTCCTTATAACTCCCCAATCCTTGTAAACCATATAACCCCTATCACTAATGACTAGCCTCTATAAATCCTAAGCCCTAACCCATGTAGCCTCATAACGCCCAATCCTTAAGACCTCTAAATTATAAACCTTAGCACCTATAAACCCTAACCCTTAACCCCTATCATCTAACCAATCTACAACTAGCATACCAAAAAAATATCTAATATAAATCAAAACTAACCCTTATAATCCCAAAAATAGTAATCACGCATAACCCTTAATTGAATCCAATAAACCCTTAGCCCTATAACATTGAATACTTGTAACCCCCAAAATTGTTGGACACACTGACCACACTGAGAGGGGGGGTGAATCAATGTAGGGCTCTTTTTACACTTTTTTCAAAAATTTAGTTAGAAATCAATTCAAACATATTATTCATTCATACTTAGCTACTTTCATGTATCAACAACATTCATCAATAATACAGAACTATAAACCATCACCATAATAAATAAATAAATTCCAGATGTATGTGTAGGCTTTTTGTATTATGTGTTACATGAGACTACAATATCTGGGTTTTATCAGCACCAGCTGAAAATAGCACCAAACCCAAGAGACTACCAAATCTCAATACAATACCCAACTTACAGATATTAGCACCAACAAGGAAGTGAGCAATCCAAACCTTGAGTACAAGAGTCAGCTTGTAGATAGAAAAAAAAATCAGTCCAACTATACAAACAGTAGTCAAATCTTTCCACATATTTAGGACCTATGTATCTGCAACTCGCGAGTATCCATGCCCTTCTTAACTACAACCTGTGGATGTCCATGCCCCTATGCATTGCAACTCGTGGACTTCTTCAGACCTTACCAGATTCACTATCACTGTTTTGTAGGTTCCATTGTCTCAATTTATGTCACTGTCTAATCCCTTTGCCTCTCCTCATTAATAAACTTATCATAAACAACATGTGGCATACCATACATCAAGTGTATATCAATATACATGCATCTATAATGAATCAATAAATACATCAACAATGAATCATGAACTAGAGCATCAACTATTTACAACTTGTGCCATATACCATATCATCAATCACATGTAGATTTTCACCATGTCATCAATGAAGCATCTCCAACAACCTATGCATGTCTCTCATGCATACATCATCATACAACATAGATATCACTCAACCAAGTACAAGTATCTCAAAATATGTGAACTATAAGAATCGTATCAAAATTGTACCATACATAAGAGTGTTACTCACTCAACCAACCAACCAACCAACATATACCATATCTAGACCTCAAAACAACCATACCAAGAATGCCTCAAGAATTCATTATACTATAATTAGATCTAAGCATCAAACAAACATGTAACCATACCATAACTTTTGTAGATGATATGAACCTATGGAATGTTGACCTGGGAACCTACTTTAGAATTCAAGGAACTGGCTTCAAAGGTTTTCATGACCTTTTGAGTTGTATTGTATTCCTCTTCTACAAACTATGGGTATCCATGTTTTCCTCCACTATGGCTCGCGGATGTCTGCACCTTAACTGCACTGCAACTCGTGGATGGCTCGGAGATTATGGTTACTTGAGTTTTTTGCAACTCTAAGACTTTACCCTTGACTTTCCTTCGTAATTTCAATCCTTCACTTCTTCAAATTTGTCAATGTGTACCTGCAAATAACCTTTCACAAAATAATAGATATTCAATATGCTTAAAATTCATTCACATAAGAGACCCTTCCTCTCTTATTTATACTTTCCAAGTGAATTACTCTAAGGGTTATCTTCTAACCAACTTCCTTCATTTAGGGATAACCCACTTACAACTACTTTTTCACTTACAACCACTTTATCCACAAATAGTAAATTCTCCACTTCTAGTTGCAACTAATTTATTTTTAGTTATTTTCTTATTGCAACAACTTAACTCATGATCAACTCCTAGTTACAACCACTTTTACTAGTAAACTTCTTCTATGAGCTTCATAAATAAATTGAATTCTTTAACCTTCTAGGGGCTTCTAGATAACTCATGAGGGTTCTCCAACTTCACTAAGCCATATCTCCTCAACCATGAGGAACTATGTGTCGTTCCACATATCATCGAAAAAAAAACGACATGTAATATCCATATAGAATAGTCTCACTTGCAAATTCATGGATCTCCATTACATTATTCCACAACCAAACACTACACTATTGGGCCTACCAAACCACTTAACCATTTGGACTTCACAAAGTGTCTTCTCGTGATGGATTTCACCATAAGGGGACCACTTTGGAGTTCATCCATTGGGTACTTCCTATAAACCATGACATGGCATCAATGATAAAAGTCCCTTTGAAATCAACCTTGACATCAGTGACAACACATCACTATGAAACTACTTGACATCAATCCTTTCACATCAATGAAAACATAGTACAACAATCTCCCCCTTTGGCATTGATGGAAACGCTCATGCTCATGCTCCCTCTGTGATCATCACTCCTCATCAATGTTTCTATCTCCCCCCCTTTGACATTAATGGAAAAGGGTATATCTTTTTGGGGTTTCTCCCCTTGACTGAACTCTCCTTGGGGATTCTCCCCCTATATGTACTATCCTTTGTGTTGCTCTCCATGCATCTGATAAATTACTCCTCAAATTGATATTGACTTCTCTTGTTTTTTTAAGCTCTTCAAGGATTTTTCTAAGCTCGTCATTTACCTTCTTCTTTTCTTCTACTTGACTAATTATTTCATTCTTTAGTCTCTTGATCTCTTCTTCTTTTTCTTTTAATTGAGTTTGTTTCTTAGTTGGTTCACTTCCTTCTTGTTTCTTGAGAATTTGTTTTAGTGTCATGATATGCCTTTATTTATTTTCTATGGATTCCTTATTGATTCTTTCAAGATACTTAAAAACACATGGATTATCTTCTGCTTCTTCTAAAACATATATAACTTTATCTTTAAGATTCATAAAATATTCTTCATCTATAAGATAATTGTTAGATGATTCTACACAAAATACTTCTAGATCTTATTCTTCATTTGTAGGAGAACATTCAACATCATTGCATTTAGAATTATTGCAATCAGAATATTTTGGAGATTCTTTACCTTCATTGATGACTGAGTCTTGATATGCCTTCTCTAGATTAAGCCATAGGTCCTTGGAAGAGGTACATTTTCCAATGCTTTCTTTGATAGAATCTGATGTTGGATCATGTTGTCATTGATGCCAATGGTTTGATTGATTGATTTCATTGATTGATGTCAAGTGATTTATTGATTTCAAAGGATTGATTGATTGATGATTATGTATTTTCCTTCATGAGAATGCATAGATGAAGATGGATCAATGAGTTGTCATTGATATGATGAAGATGGATCAATGAGTTGTCATTGATACATGATGAAGATGGATCGATGTGGTTTCATTGGTATATGATTCATTGTTGGAAAAATGTATAGATGACTCATTATTCTATTATCATGATTGATAAGGTGCATAAATGGATGAACTCCAAAGTGGTCCCCTTATAGTGAAAGCCCTCACGGGAAGACGCTTTGCGGATTGAGTTATCCTAGAAGAATGGTTGTAGGACCCATGCTCTCATTATTGTCTTATCATTATTAATAAGGTGCACAAATGGATGAAATACAAAGTGGTCCCCTTATGGTGAAAGCCCTCATGGGAAGACGCTTTGTGGATTGAGTTATTCTAGAAGAATGGTTGGAGGCCCCATGCTTGTATGTGGAATAATGAGATGAAGGACATTTAATTTGTCATTGAAACTATCCTATATGTGTAGTTCTTTTCATGCCATTTCTGGTGGTATGTAGAACGCCACATAACTCCTCACAGTTAGAGAGTTATGTCCATGAGAAGTTGAAGACCCCGGGTTTAGGTAATGGACCCAAGTTTGTTTGATAGGTAACGGTATGAGTTATGATATATTTTCAGACGATACTATTCTATATGGATAGTAAATGTCGTGCCATTTCTTGTGGTATGTGAAACGTCACATAACTCCTCACGGTTTGAGAGTTATGGCCTTACGAAGTTGGAGGACCCTCACATGTCATCTAGAAGCCCCAAAAGGTCAAAGTAGTCAAAGTGGTTTAAGGGTTTTTAAAAGGTAAATAATAAAGTGAAGTGATGTGTGTACTATAATTCAAAGTGAATACAAAATAAATTATTTAAATAATAAATTTAATAGAGAAAATAGAAGTGGGTTAACCCTAAAATAAGGAAAGTGGGGCCAAGTGACCTAGAAGATGTTTTTAAGGAAGCTACTTGGACAGTATAAATAAGAGACAAGTCTCTCTCATTTTAATAACACTTGAGAATATTGAATATCTATATGTTTATGAGGTAACCAAGTATATCTAAGCCAAAATTCTGAGGAAAGGTGAAGAAAATAAGGCCGAAATGCAAGGAAGGATAAATTCTTTTGATGGTGCTTTCTAAGGTATGTTATTTACAGGGCATCTCACC
>JASDQU010295646.1:0-14165 GCA_032191745.1 Picea mariana | reverse complement strand
TCATCTTGATAGATATTGATGAATTGATTCTCTTTCATGGTTAATTGACAAAACGTTGACTTCATCTTGTATCTATTACTTTACATTGCTTATTGAATAATAGCAGATAGTCATTGAAGTACTAACCCTTTGAGCTATAGCCTGCATATATATATATATATTGTATTATTGTTGTTTTGTTCCGGGCAGGTGTTTTCAATAGGGCACACACTTCATTTATTGGCTGATTAGCCGGACTGTCTGACTCTGGTGGTAACCTGTGAGGAGGGAACTCTAAAACTTGACTTAATACCTTCTGCCTCTTCAAACCCCAGGTTGTCGGGGACGTCTCCCCTGGGCTAACCTCCCTAAACATAAAGAACCTCCCCATTGAGGTGACATTGGGTGGGGAAGGTTCTTGTTACGCCAGTTTGATCTCTACCCTTTAGCCTTTGACCTAAACTACAAACTGAGCGATAACATTGCTAAAGCAGGGCCTCAAAATCGAAACCCTAGGGGAGAGAGGCTCACTCCGATGTTGCTAAAGCAAGGCCTCGTGCTCTCTCCTCCTTCCCGGCAAACGGCTAGCTCAATAATAACAAAATATGACCAAAACAAGAGGGTTTGACGAGGGAGGTGTTGCTAAAGCAAGGCCTTTCAGCAAACCCTAGAAAGAGTACGACCCTAGTGTAGTAGACCTAGGCCAGGGACGTCTCACTCTTCTTGGCTTCAGAATAGTACGGCTAGCAATAGGGAGAGAAAATAGGAGTGTAGCTAAGGCTAGGCTCTTTCTTCCTTCCACAATGGTTCAAGGTTTCTCTATCAAGGGACATGAGACAATGACCTACTTGTGTGCTTGTCCCCTAGGGTTTTAATTCAACAATATTTATAAACAAATGCAAGAAATTGAACTACAACCATTCATCTAAGAATTTTTGCAGAAAAATACTTACAAATCAACAAGAAATGACCATGCAAACCCTAGTTGTAACACCTTCCTTCAAGAGAAACGACATAAATGCCAAAAATCTCTTCCTTCAACAAGTGCGCATCACTTAATTCAGCCAAAGACCCAAGATAGGGTGCGAAAAATCAGACCTCACTAATGAGTGAGTAAGTTGTGATGATAAAACGAGAGTGAAAATCCCTCATTTATACAAAACCTTGACCTAATTTTACATTTTAGGTCAGGTAAAAGGCCGACAAGGCCAAATTATCAAAATCATACTGTTTTACATTAAATTGTCAAATTAAAACCCTAATTGAGCTATAAAGAGATAAGAAGCCCCTCTAAGGGAAGCATTAGCCCCTTTTAGGGAAAATGGGGCATCCTGGAGAAAAACGTTAGCCCTTCTTGGGCTTCTCCAACCTGCCACACGTGCCAATACTGCCCATTCTGCCTCCCAAAACGTCCATACTGCTGGATGACATCATGTCTATGATGGGTGACGTCCTAGGCCTTCCAAGGCCAACGTTCCACTGAAAAAGGGCCAATCCCCCTAGGTCAAGCTCTGTCGAGGTGCCTCTGGTGGAACGTCCTCTTCTTCTCCGGTGCAAGACACTGATCCATCTCTGTCTCGTCTCTGCCCCATGGTGGGGTCTCAGCATCCATCTGATGGGCTCTTCAGCCCCATGGAGGTCCGAAATGATCATCTCCCCATGTGTACCGGTCCAAATAGTACCTGTCTGTCAGGTATGGTCTTGCACATCAAAGACTACGCCTTCCATGGGCTCATCAGTCACAAGGATCATAGCAATGTCAATCACATTTCATCATTAATATTATTAAACACATGCATAAAATCCCTAATACATAAATCAATAGCTCAAAGACGTTACACAAGCCTGCAATACAAGTCTAGGGAAAAGGACAAGGCTTCCTATTGGGCTAGTGTCCACAGGAAAAGGAAAGTTCCCAGAGAGATCTCATTCAAGCCATGTAAGTGGATGATGTGGTCAGGGGATGTCCAAGCATGTGGGTGCAATAAGGGCCAAGGATGCAACGTGTTACCTGTGGGTGCCATTGTAGAAGGCGAGATGTCCATGTCATGGATGCATTTTTTCCAAGCCCATTCTTGCCTTTATTTTTTGCATTCTTTTTATTCTTTTATTTTCTTTTTTTGTTAAAGAGCTAATCAGGGGACACTACCTTGGCATGGTGACCAGAGCTGACAGTGTTACCCACAAGTACTTTTGCAGAAATGAGAAGGTTGGCTCGTGATGAGACCCCCTTTCCCTTGGCCATGCAACCAAGAGTCACTGCCCTGTCGTGGTAACCAGCTGGTGGCAATGTCATACTGCTAGATACCCATGAACCTAATAGGCTGGCTCGTGATGAGACCCCCTATCCTCTGATTAGGTCTTGTTTTATTATTTTTTCGAGTCCCTCTTGTTTCTTGTTGAGAATCTTTTTATTGCTTTCTCGGGGATCCCTGGGCGAAGCATTTCGAGGTTTATTCTTAGGCTTTTATCTTTTACCAACTTGCTTTTACCTTCTGGGCCTTTAGCCCCTTCTTCCCACGAGGTAAGGTGTAGTCCTGAAAATAGGTCAACCCAATGCCCGAACAAGGGGAATGGGATAGATGAGCAGGAAACAAGATGTAAAAGTGGTAGTATGATGGGAGCAGACGATGGCTTTTCAGAAATCCCCCCAGTGGCAAACCAAAAACCTACAGACACAGGCTTGCTAGGGCACCCCGTCAATCCCCCCAAACATGATCAAGTGGGCAAATGTAAGATCCAAGCAGTTGTTAGAGATAAAAGGAATCAGATGCATATATTCAAAGGTTTCAATGATCAAAAGTGACACATACCATGATACCTGGACCAATTACCTCACGAAGCAAGAACCTCTTCTGATACAAGACCAAGCCGATGGTGATGGATGTTGTTGGTGCTGACAAGGCAAAGACAATGGAAGAAGAAAAGGTGGGCCCTCCAGGGCCATGCTTAGGTCAATCCTGCTCTCGGTACTCCATGTCTAGGACCTGTGGGCCTCGAGACATGATCTCCTAGTTATCCCTAAAAAGTGGGGATAACATAGTCTTTTGTGCCTTTTGTGACCTTTGAAACTNCCGTCAATCCCCCCAAACATGGTCATGTGGGCAAATGTAAGATCCAAGCAGTTGTTAGAGATAAAAGGAATCAGATGCATATATTCAAAGGTTTCAATGATCAAAAGTGACACATACCATGATACCTGGACCAATTACCTCACGAAGCAAGAACCTCTTCTGATACAAGACCAAGCCGATGGTGATGGATGTTGTTGCTGCTGACAAGGCAAAGACAATGGAAGAAGAAAAGGTGGGCCCTCCAGGGCCATGCTTAGGTCAATCCTGCTCTCGATACTCCATGTCTAGGACCTGTGGGCCTCGAGACATGATCTCCTAGTTATCCCTAAAAAGTGGGGATAACAGAGTCTTTTGTGCCTTTTGTGACCTTTGAAACTTCCTGTGGGAATGAACCTCTTTCCTGCTCTTTCTTTTTCTTGCATGTGCTGCTAGTGCTTGATTTCATCATCACCCAACTTTTCTTCTCTAGCTGCCAATCTAGCTTCTTCTTGAGTGCAATCTTCCCATAGCCTGCTAAACTTTGTTAGCTTTCTTCTGGAACAGATTCCCTTAATAAATGATTCCCAAGACTTTGGGAGACCATTCAATGTAGTCATTACTAGCTCAACTTCTTCAACTGTGGCTCCAATGGCTTAAAGGTGTTCTTTGATATGAGACACCCTTGTAAAGTAGGATTGAATGGTTTCTGAATTTTGCATCTTTACATTCTTGAGCTGTGTCCTTAATGTCATCTTCCGGTTGATACTCTTTCCTTCATATAATCGAATTAAAGCATTAAACATCTTCTTTGGAGTCTTCAATGATGAGACATGAGGGATCAAGTGATCCTTGATAGAATCTGCAATGATCCTCTTTGCTTTAACCAGGTTCTTTTTGTGTTTTGCCTTAGCTTCATCTCCCTCCGGCTCTTCAACTTCTTCTTCAATGAAGCCTTCTAGAATGAGCATCACTCTATATTTCCATGCTCGGAAGTTATCAACACCCTCAAGCTTCTCATTAAGCTTAGTGTTGGGAGTCATTTTGCCCCGGGATCTAGAAAATATGACAAAGATTAAAATTTTGCAAAAAATGAGTTTTGACCTTATTGGTGAGTGAGCTATGCCAAGGCGACCTCCTTTCTTCAAAGATCTGCTTCAACTTCATCCTTTATATGCCCAGATGCCTTGACCTAGGGTTTAATGAGGAAACCCTAATTTTCAGAACTTATCAAAACTACAAAACTGATCCAGGGAAAAGGTGCACTAGGCTTAGGCGAGTCTTTTTGTGGTCTTATGTTGCCCAGCGAGTTCCTCTAGACTGTGAAAATGGCCTCTTTCAGGGTGGCTCTGATACCATATTGAGATTTCKCTTAAGCAGTTAAGTGTATTCAAAGTTCTTTAACTTTTAATTATTAGAGCAATAATTGCATGCAAGAGAATCACTGAAAGAAAGACATTCACAGTATACACAAGCCTTATCCTGGGAAACCCTCTTAGGGAAGAAAAMCCAGTAGAACTTCTCCAATATAGATTCATCAACCAAGTACAATGCCAATACAATGAACTCTTCAAGAGCGATATACCAGAATATAAGATATACACAAGATAAACCAGAAACCCTAGCTGCAGTAGGGTAGCACATCACTTCTTTTGTTGATGTATCTTCTTCTAAGGCTAGCAAACTTGTCCTTGAGAAGGATTGTGTTGTATATTGTAAGTGAGGTTCCTTAGCCTCATATATATAGTGRATAAACCACCCTCCTTTTAACTTGGTCAGGGCCGACTTGTACAATTGTCACTTTCTAATTTGTATTGGCCTTTTTTGAAATAGATCAATGGGGCCGACTTTACAAATATGATTTAATAATTATTTTAGGGTTTTGACTTGATCAAATACAATAAGAATATCTTCCGAAGCTACTCAAAACTTCAACAACATGTCACTACAAGGATTTGAACCTGGGTGGGGAGGGTAACAATCATTCCTCCCATCCACCCAAGCTATATCCAATGGACACACACACACACACATATATATATGTCGATTTTTAGAATATATATATATATATATATATTTAAACTTTTCCTCATACTTAAAACACACTTCTATATATTTGATTTAGACCTTAAGCAACCTTGTATATATATATATATATATATATTGGTTATATTTGGTAATTGGTACTTTTCTGAAACAGTAGCCTGAGTGTGGACGACCGTACGAAAAATTGTACAGATGGTACAATCTACAAGAAAAAATTTAAATCACGACTGTACAGACTGAAAGGAGCGGTAGTAGTATGGACAAAATGTATAACTGGAATCATACGACAATAGAACTGGTATAGATTACCACATAATTTATGTTGTTGTACAACGACTGTGATATAGATGGCTGTTGTACAGATCAATTAGGATCGTACGGGCTGTAATCAATTTGACTATACACCTTTTAAAATTTTTCTTTTCCAATTCAACTTCTAAAAGTATATTCCTGGTTTCTTCAAGCTTGTAGCGGAATGATTACTTTTTCAACAACGATTCTCTGATTTTTAAATGGCAAAATTCCCTAGCGTGGTTAAAGACCCAGAGTTCCAAGAACTCTTGAAAAATTGAGTGCCCTGTTGCCATCCTTATACACACTTGCAAACATGAGCTAAGTCCTGCTCACTTAGTGTGTCCTCGGAGGTACAATGCCTAGGTTCAAAGTCCATGCTGTCACCTTGACTTGAACCTCTTTTGTCTAGGCTAACTCCTAGGGAAGCCAAGGGGGGTAAACCCTAGTTACTAGATGAGATTTAGAGTTTAAAATTCTGAGAGTTGGTTTTAATTTGTTAAATGGTCAAGGGGAATCCAACCTATGATGTTAAGCAACAAATGCAAGATGCAACAATATCGAATGACAGTCAAAACCTTTTCCTAGGRYAGGTTCCTCTAGACTGTGAAAATGGCCTCTTTCAGGGTGGCTCTKATACGATATTGAGATTTCGCTTAAGCAGTTAAGTGTATTCAAAGTTCTTTAACTTTTAATTATTAGAGCAATAATTGCATGCAAGAGAATCACTGAAAGAAAGACATTCACAGTATACACAAGCCTTATCCTGGGAAACCCTCTTAGGGAAGAAAAMCCAGTAGAACTTCTCCAATATAGATTCATCAACCAAGTACAATGCCAATACAATGAACTCTTCAAGAGCGATATACCAGAATATAAGATATACACAAGATAAACCAGAAACCCTAGCTGCAGTAGGGTAGCACATCACTTCTTTTGTTGATGTATCTTCTTCTAAGGCTAGCAAACTTGTCCTTGAGAAGGATTGTGTTGTATATTGTAAGTGAGGTTCCTTAGCCTCATATATATAGTGRATAAACCACCCTCCTTTTAACTTGGTCAGGGCCGACTTGTACAATTGTCACTTTCTAATTTGTATTGGCCTTTTTTGAAATAGATCAATGGGGCCGACTTTACAAATATGATTTAATAATTATTTTAGGGTTTTGACTTGATCAAATACAATAAGAATATCTTCCGAAGCTACTCAAAACTTCAACAACATGTCACTCCAAGGATTTGAACCTGGGTGGGGAGGGTAGCAATCATTCCTCCCAGCCACACAAGCTATATCCAATGGACACACACAAACATATATATATATATATATATATAAACTTTTCCTCATACTTTAAACACACTTCTATATATTTGATTTAGACCTTAAGCAACCTTGTATATATATATATATATATATATATATATATATATATATATATATATATATATAATTGCTTGGTTATATTTGGTAATTGGTACTTTTCTGAAACGGTAGCCTGAGTGTGGACGACCATACGAAAAATTGTACAGATGGTACAATCTATAAGAAAAAATTTAAATCACGACTGTACAGACTGAAGGGAGCGATAGTAGTATGGACAAAATGTATAGCTGGAATCGTACGACAACAGAACTGGTATAGATTACCACATAATTTATGCTGTTGTACAACGACTGTGATACAGATGGTTGTTGTACGGATCAATTAGGATCGTACGGAGTGTAATCAATTTGACTGTAAACCTTTAAAAATTTTTCTTTTCCAATTCAACTTCTAAAAGTATATTCCTGGTTTCTTCAAGCTTACAGCGGAATGATTACTTTTTCAACAAGGATTTTCTGATTTTTAAATGGCAAAATTCCCTAGCGTGGTTAAAGACCCAGATTTCCAAGAACTCTTGAAAAATTGAGTGGCATGTTGCCATCCTTATACACACTTGCAAACATGAGCTAAGTCCTGCTCACTTAGTGTGTCCTCGGAGGCACAATGCCTAGGTTCAAAGTCCACGCTGTCACTTTGACTTGAACCTCTTCTGTCTAGGCTAACTCCTAGGGAAGCCAAGGGGGGTAAACCCTAGTTACTAGATGAGATTTAGAGTTTAAAATTCTAGGAGTTGGTTTTAATTTGTTAAATGGTCAAGGGGAATCCAGCCTATGATGTTAAGCAACAAATGCAAGATGCAACAATATTGGATGACAGTCAAAACCTTTTCCTAGGACAACTAAGACTAGTGCCTAAGATTGGGCAAGGGGTCAACCAGATTAAAGGGAGATTAATTACAAAATAGATACAAGTTACAAATATTTCAACAAGGTACAATTAGATACAGAAAGAATATCTAAGATATACAAATAATGACTAACTAGTTGCTTGCATGTGCAAGAAATAAAGATACTCAAGATGAAACAACCATCGACACTTCAAGCCAAGCATGCTCACAATAACTCTTACTCTATTGGGCTGCTTATCAATGACACAAAGATGAAGATCACTCAAAACCTAGTCAAGAAAGTGCCTCCAGGTGGATGTGCAACTTCTTGAAGGATCACACCACGAATACAGGAACAGTAATATAGATGAAATGCTTGAAAAGTAAAGTGTTCCAAATGATAGATGTAACCACTTAGATAATTATTCCACAACACATAAAATGAATTGCATGTAAAAGTAGATATGAGATCAATGTGCTTGCAAATGTAAAAGTAAATTGCCAATGTTGTAGACCAAGGATTAAGTTAGGTGGTTAAGTGAGATTATTTTAATCCTATCTAAGTGTCAACCTAATACTTTCCTCCCCCAATTACCAAGTGACTGTTGGGTGCTCAAGAAGTTAGGCAACGAGGCCCACCCTAGCTCCACAGGTCAGTCCTAAGATCAAAGTACTCTTGGAAAGGACGTCGCGCGTCATGAGACCATCCCCGACCTAGCACCTTATGTTGCCTTCCTCCGACCACGTTTTAAATGGCGAAGATGGTTGGTAAAGGTGCCCTATTAAGTCTAATAAATTGTTAAGCTTAAGGACTAAGTATTGAAGTGTTTTTGAGTGCTTGTAACTTGCTCACAAAAGTGCCAAAGTGTATTATTATGAATATTAAATCCCARAAAAGGGCCTTGGGGACCCAAAACCGAAGTTAAGAGTTAAGTTCTCAGATTGTGAGATTATTGCRTGTAAAGTGTTAAGAACTTAAAATAACTTGAAAACRATTATCTACTCCTTAAGATGCCCATGTTTGCATGCATGTGTGAAAGATAAATATGTGAGAAATTGTAACTTGCATGCAACGAGAAAGTAAAGATTCTAACTATGGCTCCACGGGCTCTAAGCTAGCATTTAGGTGTGAGGTCTACTCTAGATAATTTTAACTTTTAAGCATCCATGTAGATATCACAACTAACTAGCCAAACTATGAAGTAAAGACGGAAAGGAAACTAAACTAAAGCTTGAAATGCAAAACTGAAAAGAAAGAGATGCAAACCACTTGGGTACACTCCTTTGGGCTTGCTTACAGTGATTTAGATGGAAGAGAAGAAAAAGAAATGTTACCACTTTGAAAGGAGGCCCTTGAAGGTGTGTTGTGAAAGAAATCGGGCAGCATGCGCCCTTAACCTGGTGAGAACCTGCAAAAATCAGAAAGCTATTGCTTGCTGATTTATGCTGCAACACACTCACAATGTTAAGGAATTTTTTTGTTATGAAACAAAAGATTCCCGCATGTAAAAACCATAAATATATTTGAATTTATTGACCTATCTAAGCAAGTTAGCGCCCAATATCTGAATATGAAAAGAAGAGAAAGATGAACAAGAAAGCTTGTGAAGTTTTAGTAGATGATGAGGGTAGATTCCTGCTTGAATCTATCCCAACAACTCATTTTCAAGGTAACTGACAAACTTCAAATAAACTGTGAGATCAAGTAGATAATGGACTGCATGCATTAATAACACAACAAAGTTAGTATTATAAATGAATACAATACATATAGGTCAGCAATCATAAATTTACTAAACCCAACTTAAGAAAACAAAGTTTTACTTGAGCAATGCTACTTAATGATCACAATAATATTGAAAGCAATGAGCAATATCACCTCGCAAATAGATGGAACATGTAGACACAGTCCAATACTCCCTGATTCCTCCAAATAAATTCTTTATTATCCAATGGAAGAGGTTGTAGCAACAAATTTGCTCCAAGCTCTTCAAGAACAAGAGAACCAAAGCAAGATGACAATAATGAGAGAGAGAGGGAGATGGAGAGAATTGGGTAGCATAACAATACTGTGAAGAATGGTGAGTAATGAGGGAGTGAGAGGTCTCTTATATAGCATGAGAGGCCAAAGAGACCCCTCATGGATCTTTGACAAATGTCAAGAAAAAAGCTCACTAGGAACTTCAACCAATGAGGGCATGAACTTTTAGGTTGAGTGAAGAATGGAATGAAAGTGAGATGGAAGGTGAGTTGGCCTCTAAGGAGAGGCACATTGGTTGAGAAGAGGCCCACAAATTGCTTTGAAAGCAACCTTCTGATTTCATGTGATGTTTCCATTTCTCACAGAGAGTGGGGGTGCAACTTCCAAAGAGAGGCATGAGGTATGTGGAGGAGTGTGTTGAACACACTCTTAGGAGTGACGTGGAGAGGGAAGGAGGGGCGCACCTCATCAAGGAGGGGCCCACGACTCATCCTTAAAGACTTTCCAAAATTTAAATTGGAGTGGGGGTGCAAATCCCAAGGGGGAAATAATTAATAGGTGGGTAAATGAGGTGGGTAATGGTTAGGAAATGGTTGGTGTAGTTAGGATAGGTGTCTCTCATCATTATCCATCATTACTTTAACTCAATTGCCTAATTATTACAAAATTGACATTTTCCCATGTCTTGGGTTTAGCAATTAAAATTGTTTTTATCTGACTAAGACTCCTAAGTGGACAAAACCCTAGCAAAACTTGTCCGACTGAGTTGAAACTTGGTCCAAGGGTGTAGGGGGTCTCATTCCATTTCTTATGAGTACAAATACCCCTATCAAAAGCCCAGGGACCTAGCTTTTACAATTTTTCATCAGAATTAATTAATTAATTAAAATTCCAACCTTAGGAAATTTTAATTAATTAAAAAAAACCTATCTAGACTCGACTAAAAATCACGAAACTTTTTGTGCTGCCTTACATGGTCATTTACATCATTCCTAAATACTAGTTACCAGAGGATGACTTCATTAGAACGTCTTTCACCACTTTGGAGGATTTATTACTAGTGGGAGTGAAAATCTCAAGGGAAATTAATAAGTCTAATTAGGCCAGATTAATATCCTGAGGATAAAAAACACTCAGTGAAAGGAACTCTCCTAATGAAGAAATCCTAAGGTAACTAACCTAACTATGATCCATGCAGACCTATTACATTAATAACCCACGTAGGGGTGTGGAAATCCCGCTTACAAAACTGTGTGCTGGAGCAAAAATTGCCCTGTAGAACCAAAAAGTCTTCGACTTGTTTGCATCTGTTGATGCATATCTTCATGGTACATGGAGTTGACCCCCTAGTTGAATAGGCAGTCAACATGGCCAAAGGCCTGTAGATATGTTGCTAAGGGCAACAAAATTTGACCAAAGGTTTGGTGTCCAAAGCCCAGGATCAGACTTGCTCTGATACCAAATGTGACAACCAAATCTGGGTATGAGAATTATGGATTTTGCATGATATAACATCTCTTTTGGGCAGCCATCATTAGGGGATCGAAAAGGAGGATCATTTCCACTATTTCCTTTCCTTTTGGAGGCATTATAGGCCAATAAAGTGGCTGTTGTATTACTTATATCAGATCTGGAAACTACTACCATTGTACAACCATTTATAATAAATAAACAAGCAAGGGTTGTGTGGAGGTATTTGTGCTTTTGCTGTGTATTACTTGTCATTTACTCTTATGTTTATTCTAGTATATGTTCCACTTGAATTCATGTTGTTTTATACAACTCAAAAACATGGATGGAAATGCAAGCTACAGCCATGAATACAAACTGTTTGACATAATGCCTCGATGAGAAAACTGTCATATATCATAACAGCAAGCAAATAATCATAACAGAAAACACTTCGGGGGTTATAAGGAGGTTGTAACCCATTCCATTGACCCTCTAAACACATCAGCAATCCACCTTGAGAGATGGGACAGAAAGAGAGTTGATTTTCCCAAGGCCTTTGAGCAAACACATTTAAGTTTTTGATGAAACTCCTCAATAACATAGCTCTGATTTTTACATCAGATTTGGTTGGGAATATTACAGGTTGCTAAGAGGTGTATTGATGAATAGTAGCCTTTGTGGCAGCCTGTTTGTCCTCTCTTGCATGCTGATCTTTGAAGATAGAATTATCAGTCCCAAAGCTCTGTTCACCATATTTTAAATTTCTGTGTCCAGTGAGGTGTATAAGTGAGCCCAGAATTTGCATGTTGGGCCATAACCTGAGTTTGAATATCATAGTTGCTTTCTTTATTACTCTCTGTGCCAAGCCTTCAACACCATCAGAACCTGTGAGTAACCTTCTGTTCGAAAAGTTGCCTTGGCTGGTCTGAAACTGTAAAGAGAATACAACAGCCCCACGTGAAGATCATATGCTTTGTTATCTGATAAACTCTCCTTATAATTCCACGCTAAATTTGAATTTGAGAGAAGATAGAGACTGTTCCAACTTGATATTATTGTTCTTGGTTTGGTTATGATGTCAAAGAAAATCATAATTGTCACTTGCTGTTTGATATCCTCATAGATAACTTTCATAGCAGCAAAGAAATAGAGTTTTCCTGGCATAATTTAATACAACCAAAAAAGATTCTTGCCCTCATGTGCTAAGTACCTTTTGTCATATTCTGAGAGCATTCCCTTGGGAAGCCCCCCTTCAGGTGACTTGTGCTCATTTGAGAAAAGTAGGAAAGTGGGAGCCTAGGTGACAGTGGTGACCCCTTCTGAGTTGCCCTTTGATTTGTCACAGTGTTGACCTTTCTTATCTAAGTGTGATAAATCAAACGGTAACAAGGTGCAATTTGACTACTTGCATTTATTGCATAGTTTGACAACCAACCTGCATTTACTGTGGTGATATATGTATTTATGATGAATTTGTTGAACTAAATACTGATGTGGAGCCAGGACTAGGACCATTTTTTCTTAATTTTAGCAAATTACAGTTTGCTCTTTGGTATTTCCTCTCTCAAATGTGGGACTAGTATGAACTCTTTACCCAAAGGCATTTGTAACTATTTAGTGTATTTTTTTGTTTTATCCATGTGCTTCCATACTGTTGTTACTGTGATGATCATGTAATTATGTGGCATTTATTATAGTATTGTGATTATTCATATCACTATTTTATTTATTGCATATATATTTTCATCATCGTGATCCATAGCTGCATATTTTCATTGTGGATGTGGATCAATCATCAGGGGTCCAAGTCAGTCACATGGACAACTAAAACATACAAAACTGCTAGCTACCCATATACCTTTATCTATTCCCACCATGATCAGATAGCCATCCACCAATGGTTTATTGCATTTATTATCCAAGATTGCCACATGAACAATAATGGGAAATGCCAACTAAGCTTAAATGAGGAGACATACCCTCTGTGCCAAAAACCTTAATCAAATAAGAGATAAGGATACAAAACTTGACTGAAAGTAGATCCCGTTTGGTATTTCATTTGCACAACATATACATGTTAATTTAAGGAGTAAATAGTTAGTTTAGACATTTACATAACTAGTTCTATATACTGTAACATTTGGCCTTTCGAGGCTTACATTAATAGAGGAATCTTCTAACACACTGCAGCATTGAATTTTATGCACCAAAGTACACTAATTATTTTCCCATCAAGTTTCCTAAAATTGATAGCAATGCAAACCTAATAATTGCTAAGTACGCATATAACAAGCTTTGAGAGCTAATTTTCACTGGAATCAAGTTTTGGGGATGGGTTCTTCATGAGTTGATAGTATGCCTTAATCGATAAATGCTAATCTTTTATTTATAAGATTCAAAATCATTTTAATTTAAATAGGATTTTAATAACAACCTTGCTTTATACAAAGGCTCTCACCTTATTCCCAACATATCAGTAGCCATCCCTTCCATTGAGAAAGTTTTTGGAAATGGAAGACTTGTGTCAACCAAACGGTGCCTAGTTTAGACAAGAAAACCACACATTTAGTAGACAAATGATATTAACATATAAAACAAAATAAGGATACCTACATTGAATAAAATATTTTGTTGAAGACCAAAAGGAAAATATATCACTTATAATGCCAATCTACTTGTACATCCTAAGAATGTCCAGGAGGAAAAGTGTTGTTCCACTCTCATTTCGTTAACACATATTTTTAGATGTCTTGAATCTCATTTTTGTCTTCCATATTTGAGCTATTTCAAATCTCCATTCTATACTATATGTTTATTGTTTAAAAGGTCTTGGATATTCAACAATCAAGGTTTTATCTAATACTAGGAGTTGACATTACATGCCAAGCAACACAATTTTTGTTAGGTTTTTAGCTCGGGAGGTACTCCGCATGTTTTGTCTTGTATGCGAATGTTACCTTAATATTTACACTACCAGGCACTTAACTTTGTAATGAGTTTTTATAAAGTTGTTTTAAGTGGTTCTTTTATTAAAGTGACTTTTTAATAAAGTGTACCTTCTGATTTTAAAGTGACTTTATTTTCATAAAGCACTTATGTAATAAAGTGAAATCACTTTAATATTTCAAGTGATTCATTTTGGAGGGAATGGATCAT
>JASDQU010295642.1:3681-14182 GCA_032191745.1 Picea mariana | reverse complement strand
TACCAAGTAGTCTAGAGCACTGGCATTTTCATCTCCTCTGAAGAGAATAAGTCTCACCTGAAGTGTTGCTGAGACAAATAGATAGGGAAGGGAAAGGAAAAGGCTTAAGAGGATTCACAACCTTCAAGTTTCATCCTAATCTTCCACAAGACATCTAACTACAAAACAGATCTAAACTCATATGTGAAAGAATTGGAACTACTTATGTTGCGAACAAGCATTTAAATATAGAGGCATCATGCAGAACTCATAAACCATAAAGAAATAGTGGAATGCATAAGTATAACACGGAAAGACACAACATATTTTGAAAATTTAGATCCTTCTTCATATTAATGTCATAACTTTCTCCATTTACAGAATCAAAGATATATAGTAGCGCTATGTTACAGACCCCTGGCTCTGGACTCATGTCGCAGATATATAACTCCCAAAATGGTGTACAGATTACATTATAGACTCAGAACTATGACCTCTCAGCTACATACAATAACTAGGACATCAACCTAACAGTAAGGGAAAGGGGTCAAATTGAACACAATCACAATTTAGTCGAACAACAACAATAACAACCAACATTGAAATGAACCCAACCCTTTTACAATCATATTTATCCCTATATAAGATAAGATGTTTCTTATGTCTTAGTTTGCACACTTTCTTGTTTTGTTGCAACCATTTTTTCTTTGTTAGCGTTGCGATGTCCTTTTCACAATTGATTTATGTTTCTTTTTCTTTCTCTACTATCCAGCTTCTTCTTAAGCTTGTGTAAATATTACTAGGCAAAAACATGTGCAACTCCTTATCCAAAAATGAAGGGCCCAACAGGCTCTGACCACAAACCTTAAATCGACATCGAGTCAAGTACTCGGCTCTTTCGCAGCTTCCAAGAGAAACTGTTGTTTTCCTTTGTCCTCCTTGTCCTCTTGCTTTTTCTCTTATGCTTGTGCTTCCTCTTATTTTTCCTCTTCAAACGAAGGGCCCAACTCTAGGACCAACTCCAAGGCCCGCTTTCTCACTCCTTGAAATCTTCCAACTTTATCCTATCACTTCTTGGCAAGGAGTGATGCCTCTGCTATGAATTGTTGGGTCACCTCTGTAATACATCCCTTTAGCTTGGATGTGACCAACGAGTTCCACTCAGAATATATTGTTGCATCAACTTGATGCATCTACATGTACACTATCTAAAGGATAGGTCAGAAGTCATGCAACTCTTTCTTTGCTACGGATTGTGCCTCAAAGAGGGCATTCATCTCATTGTCCACCTTATGGATTTGGTTGAACTTTTATTGTTGCTCCAGCGGATCCATCATGGTTTCAACTTATTCATTCAAAACCTAGATTTTGGTGCACATATCCTCCAAGGTTTGGTTGTGTTTGGTGATGATGCCCATCCAAACCCTGACTTCCCTGAAAATCCTTGTGCGCTTATGTAGTGTTGCTCAGGCATTGTTTCCTTCTAACACTACCTTTTCCATATGCTCCTGCAACTTCAAAGGTTTTTTCTCTACTTCTTACTGAGTCTGCCACAAATACACTTCTAAATGCTTAGTGTGACTGGCCATTTGTGTCCATGCTCCTTGGAGCAACTCAATCTGATGCTTTGTCTCTCCTACATCCTTGTCTTCAGGAAGTTGAGGTGCGACCTTCCGATTTTCTGACCATGCTTCAACAAGTTTTTCCTACACTCTTTCCAGTCTTCTCTCAACCTAGATCTTTGCATGTGCTTCTTGTGTCTTGCATTCTTGCACAAGGAGTGCTTCCTCCCTTTTGTTCCTGGTAGACCTCTCGGCCTGTTGGAGCCTCTGCTCTAGTTGATCAGTGGATGCTCTAATCATTCCGACCAAGTGTGTCACTAGAGATTGTGCAAGTTCAATGGATGAAGGGGCTATGTCTCTGGGTGCTCGCATCTACAGTGGAATTCCACTAGCCATTGAATTTTGTGAGTGGGTCTCTACCTCCTCCTCCCCTATTGATGATCCTGGTGCAAGACTCAACCTTAACGTTGAGGGTAAGAGTGTCAAAACCTGTGTTCTGGCTAGGCATAGTTGCAGAAACTCTACGCATTGTTGAGGGTTCTAGAGAACCAGCTCCATCTGTTCCTATGCAGATGTTTTGCTCTGCCCAAAAGTTGCCTCGGGTTCCTTTTGAACCTTTGTTATCTCATTCCCTTTACTTGTGTCATATCCCTGTGTTGCACTTCCATGGCCACCCTCAACCTTGGTCATTGAGGGGATGTGCTAGGTACTTTGAGCTTGTGGATGCTCCACCATTTGGGTGTCCTTTTTTGGCACAAAAGGCACAATATGTTGGTCCTGGGTGTCTGGGTTCAGACTAGTCAGCTGCAGGCTCTACTCTAGTACTTCGGGGTTTGGACCAAAAAATTCCGGCCTCAGCTCGGGAAACTCCTGGGTTGTTTCTAGGAGTTTGTGCTCTACTTTATCTTGGGGATTGAGTTTCATTGGCTCTAGATCTATGGTTTGGGGTGGACTAGTGTTTTATGGGGTTGGCGACTGGGGTTTCGGTGGTGATGGAGGGTGTTCGATGATGATGGTGGATGGAAGGGTCTTAGGCTCAGGGTCATCCTAAATATGGATGACAAGGATTTATTTGACCACTGATCAAGTGAGGGGGATAGAAGATGAAAGGGGTTAGGGGTTTATAACTTTACTCGGTGAAACCCTGGTTCTAAATTTCTTCACTACTTGTTTGGTAATGAACACAACACTCAAGATCTTGTTTATGTCCTCACCTATCAATACGGCTTTATCTATAAGTTGTGGGAAGATCGGAAACATTATTTTCTTGCGTTCCAATGGTTGTGTCTCCTCCTCCTCCTCATAGTCTGACTGTGCCTAAGCTTCCTTCTTCTGGGCCTCTGGTCTTGTGCTTGATCCTACCCCTGCTTCTTTTCCTTTCTTCTTCGGTAGCTCAGAAGGTAAAATATAGTGCATTCTCGACTTGCGTGGGTTGCGTTTAACTCCTGGACATGACATTACCTCTTTTTTGAAGGCATCCTTATCTAGGTAGAACAATAGCATTCTCGAGTGGAAGTATTCCCTATTGACATGCCTCAGCCATACAAACGTATGATGTCGGTTCATGCTAAAAGAAATGTTCCTTGTTTTGCAGTTAAGGAGCTCCTGTGGAATGTGTAACCTCTGCGTTATGTCTAGCAGTCCATTGTATCACTTGGAGAATGTCGAGTTGTTGAATGTTGTGTTCTTCTAGTCAGCCCTAGAGTGCCATGGCTCAAACATATTTTCCATGCACCCCTTGTCGGCTAGCACCAACGGTCTTCTAGTGGGTGGCATCCACTTGAAAATTGTGAATGCCACCAACATGTAGTCGTATGTGAAGGTGCCTCCTTTCTCCTAGGATTCCTCGGAAGCCATGAGAAGTTCCTCCAATAGGTAACTACACCAGTTGAATACAATGTCATTGGCGTAGAAGTCAGCCATTGACAATGCATCCAGCGTGCATTCTCCCTTGTAGTATGACCTCATAACATTGTTTTCTTTGATGTAACAGTCAGTCTGGACTATCTCTGGTAGTATGGGGTCAATTTTGGTTATGCTCCCCCCCCTCTTTGTGTTAAACCTTTCATAGAGGATGGGCTCCCCTTTCTTTTTTCCATGCTTACTGGGACCCTGGAATCCCTTTGACACATCCTCACCTTCAAGGGACAGTCCAGTGAGTTGATGTATGTCCTCAGAGTGAATTGGATACTGCCTATCCAGCCAAAGACTTCTATCGTGCACCCTATTTATTAGGAACTTGGTGCACCAGGCAACTTCACCAGTGGTATCGAACACTAGTAAGTATCTAAGGTTCATGATGGTTGAGTTGAATATGTTGATGAATTTAGGCTTGGGCACGAACTGCATGCCTCGCAAATCATCTGGAGCGATAGTCCATAATACATCTATGTTCATCTAGGGGAACATGACTTGGTCTGTTAAGTCCAGGTCAAGGAGCTTGACTGTTCTACCTTCCCCTTTAGATCACCTACGACCTAAAATCGGGGGTCATAGGGCTCATTTGGTACTGCATCTTTGGACATGGATCTTCATCTTCCTATAGCTCTCGGCATTTTGAGCACAGAGTTAGCAATGAATTATGTGGTGAACTAAGGATTGAGGATCACAACTATGGGTTTCAAAACTATACAAGCTTGATCACTCTGGAGAGTTTGAAAATTACTAAATTCTTGAAAACAATGTGTTCTACGAAGAGTTCTCAGATCTTTATACTCGATCTTTGCTAGAAATTTCACCAATAACTCTTGTTCATCATGACCCTATGGAAGCAACTTGGATCTGAGTTGTCTGACGGGACAGGTTAATAAGGAAAATACTATTGGGTGATTCTGGCATTTACTGTGCAATTTGGGCAGGGACGTGGACAATTTCATACCTTTCTATTTGATGGGTGGGAATCCTAGTGTGAATACCGATGGAATCTTTGTGTATCGTGGCTTTATGAATTAACTGAATTCAGACAGGGTATCGTAATAGCAATAAAGTTTGTGACTGGACTGGTTGCATGTGGCACATGGAATCATATTGCATCTGGATTCGTTCTCCCTCTGACCACAAAGGGGTCCCCGTCATATTAATCACTGTCATAAATTAGTTCTTTCCTTCTCTGATCTTCCGCTGCTGAGTAAGCAGTTCTGCATCAAGCAACACTTAAACAAAAAAATGAACTATGTGTCATGGCTCAACATTGCGTACATCGACTTTATTAACTGAATTTACAAAAATTGTAGAAAACTCAAATCTAACTATTATACATGCTCCTTCGGACTAGAGAAACATTCCTTTTAGCTCAGTTCTGAGACATATAGGATTTCAGGAGAGCGTCATTCACCCATCCTGGCCGCAACATACCATCCATTTGTGCAAGTATAACTACTCCTGAGGGTTGAATATCTACCACTATAAATGGTCCCAACCAATGCACGTGCAAATTACCAGGATTCTTTTTGTACCGACTGTCATAGAGTAGAACCTTGTCTCCTTGTGAAAATACTCTAGTTTTAATGTGCCTGCCATGCCAAGATGTTTGCCTTTCTTTTTCAACTGATTGATGGAAGTCTGCTAAAAACCTAGTTTCCTCGAGTTGTTGTAACTCCATAATTCTCTACGCAACTGATTCCTCCTCTGACATATGTGTGATTTGTGCAATGTACACACTTGGGGTGATGAATTCGGTAGGCACCACTGCCTCTTTCCCATAAAATAGCTAGAATGGTGTGTACCTATGGATTTTCTTTGTGGTTGTCCTATAAGCCCATAGTATTTTTGGAACTCTTTCATCCCAATCTTCCTGATTTGTGCAAAATACCTTTGTTAACCATCTCTCCAGAATCTTTTTGAATGATTCTACTGTTCCATTGGCCTGTGGGTGGTAGGAGCTACTTTTGTGATGTTGGATCAAAAACTCTGTTGTAATATACTTAAGAAAACTATTGTTGGCACAGGGGCAGACCCAGGGTTCAGCTCCAAGAGCGCACCAACAAGCCCTAGCTATTGGCCCTTTCGGCAGCACCTGCGAAGCAGATGCAGTCTCACCCGATGCAGCTGTGAGGGGGTTGCAGGATAGAGATGTCTACAACCAGGGGAATATCAAGTGGTTCTTATTGCAACAACAACATAACATGCATCTATCATTAAACTAGCTAGATCTTTCCTTCACAACTATAGACTTTATCTAACACAACAATGCAAACAATAATACAATAGCAATAGAGATCAAAGCATCAATCACACATCCACAACACAAGGTATATGTGGTTCACCCTCTCTCTAGGGATACATCCACAGAACTATGCTTATGATTTAATAAGAAAAAGCATACAGTTCTTGTCTATGCTCTCAACTAGTATATCTTCTGTCTTCTCTCTCTTTCTCTCCCCTTCCTGTGCACCCAGCTTTAGGACTTGATGTTCACACACAGCTGAAGATCTTACAATACCAGAAGGATATCTCTCTCAACACTTCTCTCCCCCAATACGATAATCGCTCACACAATAATAGAGCTAGATCAACAACAATATCATACCAATACTCAATGACCAACCCGACCCAGGTTCTCTTGACCTTTATTTATACATTACAATACCTCACTGACAGCCTTAGGTCGAAACCTAGGTGCCAAAAACCTAAATACAAAAACCCTAGGTGTCTAAAACCCTAGGTCAACTTGACCCTCTTTTTTCAGGCTTCGCCAGCCTGTCTTTCCTTCCTTCTCGTGTGGTGTTCCAAAGCATCCAACGGTGGATTTTCCCACTTTCTAAGTCATCCTCGATCCCTCTCCCTTGTTGATCTATCATCCTTAATCTCCTCATCCAATGGATTGCTTTTTCGTACTTCGCTCCATCTTTTCTGTTCTTTTGCTCGCTTCGACCCAGTGAAAGTCACTTTGTCTCCCGCGAAGCTCTCTTTTTCCCTTTTCTTCCTCGTTCTTCACTTCCTTCCATAACCCAGGGCCAATAGGCCCCCAACACTCACCTATGACTCATCCCGAGGCACTTGATATCTGATCCTCTTGTTTTTCTTTGAATTTTGAATGCGCAATGCATCCCTTGCATTCTTCTTTATGCCTCCTTTCCATCCTTGTGCAGATTGTCTTTTCTGTGTCTGGTACCCAGTTTCAACTGCACCTGGTACCTAGACCCTTGTCTTCTTGATTCTACTGAGAGCTGTGAGGAAGCTGGTTGTCATAGTACAACTTCAGTCGACTCCCATTCACCAAGCCTTCCTTCCAATCTTCTTTCAATGTCTTCAGCTACGCAGCTCCTCCTTCTGTAACATAGGCAATCTCATATGGTTTGAGCCAATGCATTTTGAACTTCCCAGGGTGTTTGATAAATTTACTGTCATATAGTAGGACTAAATCACCTTTCTTGAATATCTTCTTCCTGATGTGTCTGTCATGATAGGCCTTTTTGTCAGGCTGCAATATTAAAGATTTTAATGACCTGAAACACTGAATTGTCAAACCAGGGTAAGTAAACTTCGAGCTGCTACACTGTATGTGCGGGTAAGATTCTAATCCGTACTTAAAAACTATCTTTAGAAGAAAACACAAACTCACTATGAGAACTTGAATCCTAATGACTATCCTGAAACTTATCATCTCCTATTTAATTCATCAGCAGAAAACAGTCCTATGCTTGAATGCTGGTGCCTCTATTTCTACTCAAAAAAATGTGATTTCACAAGACTATTCCACCACTACTTTTAATCATCTCTCATCACCATTTCTATTTAAGCCATGACAAAAAGAGTATTTCCTAAAATGCATTTAATCTGAACATCAAAAATAGATCTAAATCTGTCTACAGGAAAACAGAGAAATACCCTACTTACCCTACTGATACCGGAAGCTTCCCCTACGTTAAGTGCAACCTAACTACCCTAACTAAGCAAAGTATATTCAAGCTTAGAGTTATGTTCGAATTAAAAACTAGAAGCCAATCAAACCTAGTTCATGCTCCAAATACTACAGGAATCAATCATGCGTTCAATACTCATCAACGTATAAGATATCAGTATTCTGGAAACAGTTCAGTTGAAGAATAATTAAGCACGATTCTGAACAAGTTAATTCTTAAACTTTAAGCTATCATGCATGCAAATACGAAAACACTAAAATAAACTAAATCTAAGACAGGGAAAAGCAGCGACTTGAACCTGTTTGGCGGGCCCAACCAAAAGGTACAAACACGGTAAGGGACAACCAGAACTAACTATATCATTCTATGCAACCACTGTGTATACTTCACGTTCCATTTACTCAAAGAAACAGCTCAAATTGTAGGACAGTGAAATAACATAATGCAAGATAGATTATATTCAGAAATGTATTCCATAACATAGCATACTCTAACCATTCTTAGGAGTGATCTTCTGTTTATATATAGATCCTCCTCCATAACAGTCTAAAGAAAAAATACATAAATTCAAACGGATCCCCGATCCGAAAATAGCTTGAAATCAAGTTTAAAAACGGTCTTCACATCTTCATGACACGTAGTGTCACGAAGTGTGAATCATGAAATATTAACAACTCAGTTCTATCATTGTGCCTTCAATCATCATATGAGCGATGACTCCATCTGTCGTGTAAATCTCGCTGTCTCCCATTCTGGCCATAATGCGCGGATCTTGAGCAACTTCATTGGTATCTCCACGGGGTACGAGCTGGTACCTGGTACTGGCAAATCCTGTTTAAAATAGAAATAGTACCTAACTCAAGCCATATTAGTTTCAATGTTAATTTAAAGCATCAAAATACATAAAAATAACTTGAAATGTAAAGATACCTTGAGTAACCCCATTGATTGGTAAAGAGATGTCAAGTATGTCATAACAAGGCCAAAAGGGAGTGGTATTGGGTATGGAAATGAGGGTCTTTGTGATATACTATAGGAAAAAACATGATCAAAACCTGAGACCAACATGCCCCCATACTGAAGTCTTTGCATGTCCTCAGGCAACAAAAAAAATCAAAGACTGATAGCAATCAGAGCGTTGTAGCAGTTGCAACCAACATTTGTATCCTCTCCTGTTTCTTCATATTTCTGATTTCTTTCTTGAGGACTCGGTTGATTATAATATGCTTTCTAGCAGTCTTTTGTAGTTTCATGTTCCTTCGGAAAAGACCCTTATTTCTCTGTTTCAATCTGTCAATTTTGGACAAGAGATTAGTCACCCTGACTTTCATGAGTTCATTCTATGCTTTTATATGTCGATCCAATATAGTGTACTCATGTAGCTTCTCTTTCAACCTGTTGTTCCTGCTTTCTAGTATCGCTACCATTGGTTTCAAGGATGGACTGGAGGAAATTTCACAATAGGTTTCAAATGTTTGACCCTACCCTGGTTGTGGTTGAGGACTAGATGCATGAGTGAACTCATCTGGACTTCGAGCAGGGGTGTTAACTCTATTAGAATTATGGTCTGAACTGAATTCGGGAGTGAATTAATTTGGGCTTCGTTCATAGGTGTCAACTGGATCTGGATGAGCTGGACTGAGTTCAGAGATGTCAACTGGATCGAGATGAGATGGACTGAGTTCAGAGGTGTCAACTGGACTAGGTTCAGGAGTGAACTTTCCTTGTATCCGAGTAGGGGTACCTGTTGGTACTCGAATTGGCTCATTCTGCTCAATTCCTTTAGGCGCAGTAGCCTGCCGATCCATTTTACGAGTCTTTCGAATTAATTGGGATAGAGTCCAAGTCATTTCAGAGGGCTTTGGAGCCTCCTCATGGTCAGCCAAACTTTCTAACCTCTCCTGTGGTGGGTAACTGGGCACAGAGTTATCCATTCCTGACAATGTGCTTTTGCATTTTTGTTTCGGGTTTCTCCTAGGTTTGTTAGTCAGCTCTGCTAGTTCTTCCATGTCGATTATGTTCTCAGCAACTAGGGAAGAACTCTGAATTCCAGCATGTGCCTCTGTAGGAGTAGTATTCTTCACAATTTCGTCATTGGTTTCCACTCCTTCAGACCCATGAGCATGTTCTGGATCAGGGTCTCCAGTACTGGCTTCAATGGTGCTATCGGGGTATGTCTTTAAGTTTAGCACAGACTTTGGTCGGGTTTTAACCCTCTTTTTTCTAGCGTTCAACTTCTTCTGTGGGGGAGCAGGCTTAACACTCCTATCTTTAGACTTGGTAGAGGCTAGGGTTTTTACAGTGAACATATCCCACGTTTCTTGCTTCTTGGACAGTGCAGACTTAATCAAAATCTTAACTAGACTGAAATGAAATAGACTTCCACGAAAATATTTGGCCTTTCGTACCTGTTTGGCCATCTTTTTTTAAACTTTTCAACATAAAGAAAGGTATGTTCATAGGATTACCTTTGAAGTGTAACAGGAGTCGGGCATGGTAGGGAAATACGATGGTGTATCGTCCTTCACACGTGAGGTAACGTTGGAGGATGGTTAACAATTGAGCCCACTGTAGTTCCAACCATGACCGCGATGTTCCCTCGAACCACTGTGTTTCCTGGTACTGTGGTTTCAAAAGCTGAGTGCAGAGCTGTTTGTCAATAGGCTGACCCTTTGTCCATCTCTGGCCAGTGGTGGGCAATTGAATTGCCTCTGAAATGAACTTCTCCGTGACTTCGAACTCGAGCTCGCCCACTTTAGCGAACCCACCCTCAAAATGCAGAGAAAACTGGAGCGTAATTGAATCGTTATATCCTTCGAATTTCTTCAGAAACGGCTCCCAACCTACTTTTTTAAAAATACCTCTGGTTGCCTCATACTCTGGAAGAACCTCTAGGTCTGCATATGTCTCTGGTTCATGGCGATTTTCCACCATGGTTACACTTGATATCACAGCGGAGGTATATGGGTGAGCAGCGAAATTTGGACGAGGGCGACGAAGGGAGAGAGTGTGATGGGGAATGTAGTCGGGAGAGAAATCATATGAGAATATTTGAATTGTCGTGGGGATCGATGGCATGTGGAAAAATGATGATAG
>JASDQU010295635.1:0-14163 GCA_032191745.1 Picea mariana | reverse complement strand
AAACAAGAAGGAATTTAAAGGAAATTCCCTCAGACAGGGGAGGAGAATTTATGTCAAAAGATTTCAAAGAATTATGTGACATACATGGAATTAAAAGAGAATATACTATTCAAGGTACTCCTCAACAAAATGGAGTTGTAGAACACCAAAATATATTAGTTCAGCAGATGGCAAGGGATATGATGAGTGAAAGGGACATTTCACAAACCTTCTGGGCGAAGGCTATTCACATAATTGTTCATATTCTAAATAAAGCGCATCTAAGGCCGAACAATGATAAAATTCCATATGAGTTTTGGTTTGGTCGACCTGCATCAATCAATCACTTCAAAGTATTTGGAAGTAAATGCTACATCAAGAATAATGATGATCATCTAACAAAATTTGATATTAGAGCTGATGAAGGTATCTTCTTAGGATATGCAAGGAACAATAAAGGATATAAATGCTTTAGCAAAAAAATGCATAAATTAGTAGATTGCATTTATGTTCGAATTCATGAAGAAGCTCCTGTAAAAGATCAATAGAGAATAAGCACTAAGCCAGATGAAAAATATGATGAGAATAATGAAAATGATGAACAACAAATCTTAGAGTCACAAGAAGATGATGAATCAGGTGGAGAAGAGACACTCAGACCAGAAGAGTCAGGAAAACAATCAACATCAAATCCTTCCTCCATAATTACTCAAAAGAATCATCCTGAAAGTTAGATAATTGGTCAGAAAGACAAAGGTGTATGTAAGATACTAGCCACCCACAGGTTGGGGTACGCTACCTTCAAGCCCATCTCTAGACTTCTTTCTCTTACCGATACCTTTTTAAAATTTAAGGATGCATAAAAGGAAATACTTTAACGACATGCATAGTAGTATTCAACAAGCATGCATAGTCTAAAGATTCAATTAAATGATAATTAAATATACAACAGAAATACATTCATATACATGAAAATGATACCATAACAAAGAGAACTTATCTTTATGAAATATGACACCAACTGGTTGCAGACCAAGGACGTTCCACCCAACCATAGACACTACTGTTCCAAATCTCAACAACAGTGTCACCCTCGAGCCAAGGCTATGAATCCACAAGGATGGTTCCAGAGTGTTACTTGGCTTCCCAAACTAGTCAATGCCCAAGCTCTCAGAGGATTCCTAGATCTCACAGCAATCCAAGTACCCAACTCTCTTCTACCCAGCTTGCACCACCTTAGAGAATGAACCTCCACCCTTCTCTTCCATGCAGTCCCTTAGGCATTCCTTCTCCTTATTCATGCTCCAACACAACTGGTCCAGAATCTCGATGTTGGAACTCTCAGGACTCATAGCTATGAGAAATGTTGGACATAGGCCAACACATCTCAGACATGCAGGCCTCATGTCACGGCTGGATCACTCCAACGACCACTACAACCAACTATCTTGTGGATAATTCTTTGGCAGTTCGGTTCCCTTTCCCAAGCCAAGACACGGATGAGGATGGATCAATGAATGGGTAAGTGGGTGCATGAAAGTGCGCGAGGGAAAATGAATGAACGTATAAGAATTCAGTGAACAATCCATTAGTCTAACCCCCCCATTAGACCAGAGGCATATTTAAGTAACCTTGTGGGGAATCAAGAACCTCCTGGGATTCCCCAAGAAGCTCGCATAACCGATCCCCTCCCTTAGACAAAAGGTTAATTAAAATACGAAATAAACACTTAGCCCCTCAATCCCCCTCTCTTGTGGAATAATAGCCCCTTATAACTCTAGTCCTTATCCATCTAGCAGCCAACAATGTATTTATTTTTAATAATGATCAAAACATTACATTTTTTGGGCATACTAGCCCTTTAATAATTGTTTGGGCACCCTGGCCTCTCAACATTGTAACAATACATTATTTAAAATGAGGGTTCGAAACCTAGGGTGTCCTTAGTGCATATACAAAATAGAGATCAAAATATCAAACTTATTCAAAAAGCTGCAGGTACTCTACCCGCATGGCATATTCATGGTCCCGGGTAGCATCTTTAGTACCATAGCAGGTCCACTAAAATTTAACCAGCTCTATAACTCAATTCTGGAGCATTTTTACCTTTCTGTCCAATACTCATATTGGTTGAACCTGAAATTCTCCCTCCATCTCTACCTGAATCATATTCCATTCAAAAACATGGTTAGAATCATGTACATATTTATTTAGTAAAGAGACATGAAATACATTATGCACATTCATGGAAGCAGGCAATGAAAACATGTATGCAACTGACCCTATTCTATCCAATATTTCAAATGAACCATAGAATCTGGCTGCCAGCTTTGTACAACTACCCAATTTCAAAGAGCTTTTCTTGGGCTTCACTTTCAAAAGTGCATGCTCCCCTACTTTAAATTCTCTAGTTGTCATTTTCTTGTGTTCATAGACTTTCTATCTATCTTGAGCTGCCTTTAAATTCTGCTTGATCTTAACCACCTGGTCTTCCATTTCCTTGAGAAACTCCGGCCCAAGTACCACTCTATCTGCTGGGTTGTCCCAACTTACTGGAGTATCACATTTCCTACCATACAAGGCTTCAAATGGGCTCATTCTCAATGAAGCTTGATACCCATTATTATATGAAAAATCAACCAAGTGTAAGTAATCTTCCCACTTAGATGGCTTATCCATCACATACATCCTCAACATGTCTTCAATTATTCCATTGACCCTCTCTGTTTTCCCATCTATTTGGGGATGATATGTTGTGCTAAAGTTTATATTTATGCCAAATAATTTAAACAATCCCCTCCAGAAATTGGAGGTAAACTTTGTATCTCCATCCGAGACGATTGTCCTAGGTTGTTGCACAACTGAGAGGGGGGGTGGTGAATCAATTGACACTGTTATTAAATAATTATACTTACTTTAAAATCTTTACGGTTCATTCAATGACAATCACAATAATGCAGGAAGGTAGGCAGTGGAATATTCAACATCAATCACACACATGAAATATACAGAGACAAATATTTCCAGAGGAAACCCATAAAGGAAAAAACCTCTTCTTCTTGATATGATAAGTAATCTTTGTTTTCTGTACATTATCATTCTTATGAGCACCAACTCTTTGTGAGGCTACCACCTCTATTTTTCAAGCTGCAACTTGTTGAGAGCACCAAGTCTCTGGTTTCTCTACCACCCACTAGAAGGAAGCACCAACTCCCTGAGTGTTCCAACACCAACTGGATGGAAGCACCAACTTCCAGTCATGCAGGCACCATCCTGCATAACAGAGAATGAAAGTTCTCTCTTACACCACCCTACCACCCTAGTTTTTCTGGTTGCAACTAGATGGAAGCTACAACTCCCTGTGTTAAAGCACCCACTTGAACCTCTGAGGACAACAGTCCTCTCTGACACCTCCCTACCACCTTGAAATATGAATGTTTTCTACTAAAACTTATTACAGTGATACAATGTTTATCAATAGCTTACTAGTCTCTTCACTGTTCTACTACACAGTTATGCTCCTCCTACATAAGGGTATTTCTGCTTGCATTCTTTTTTGATATTTCTATTCTTCTCTCTCTTTTCTCGTGCACCTTGGCTTCCTCTTTCTTTCTTAGATATGCATTTCTGTTCCATGCACTCTGCTTCTTCTGTACAACTTAGCAACTATACACAACCTTCTTTTACCCGCATGAATAACTCTCTGCAGAAGAAACCTGCTCTTCTGTGTTCTGTGTATATTTATCATGCCCAGTCCTCTGCCAAATCATACACCTAACTCTTCATCCCCTCTGGCGATTACACTCAGTCTGTTCTTCATCCATGGTCGTTATGTTGAGTCTCTTTGGCTTCTCTGGTAGCTACCGTCTTCAACCCTTTTCCATCTGTCAATCATCTCTATGATGAGTCTTGATACCACAGTAAGATACCTCGAGACTCTTCATCTTCTCTGACAATCACCTTGCAACCTCTTCGAATTCTCTGGCTGAAACCATCAGTGGATTTCTGCAGTTACAATCAGTTCGTCTCTAGCAGTTACTGAGAGAACCTTTGTGTTCTCATCCCTTTGGCTCTTTTTCCTTTCCTGAGAAAACTACATAGTGGGTGTTTAGATTTTTTGGCTAAGCCCCTTCCTTTCACATGACCATCGGCAGTGACCGTATGCCTAACCAATAGTCATTTCCCGATTTCACATTTCGGGTGATCAACTGTGAGTCACCTTCATTTTCCTAACTCATGAAAATATGAAATGGAGCCTAGCACTGCTAGCTCCTTCCCTTCTCTCCCAATGATGTGACCACTAGCTGTGACCAGGGGCCAAGCACGAGGGTGCTTCACAATTTCCTATTGTGAGTTGCCTTGACACTCTCAACTCGTGAAAGTTCGAGGTGCTTCATATCATATCAATGGTCAAGATCTCTCCCCCTGATAGGCGGCTGTGATCAATATCATAGACTCAGACTTCATATCATATAAATGGTCCATATCCTCGGTTATCAGATGGCTCATATCATTTCGCGACTTCGCATATTGTGAGTTCCTACAACTCTCACCTTTGACTTCCCTAGTTTGCGAGTCAATGAAATGTTGATCTCTCATGACGTGTTCTCTGGATGCAACGACCCAGATCATTTTGCAACTTCACATATCACGAGTTCCTAAAACTCTCACGTTTGACTTCTATAGCTCGTGAGTCAGTGAAATGTTAATCTCTTGCCACGTGTCCTCTGGATCTAACAACCTAGATCATTTCGTGACTTTATATTTCATGGAGTTGGAGGATGGATCTTGACCATTTTCCTCTGCACAGTTATACTAGATATAATGGTTGCTAGTCCTTCGTGCTCGAATCTGATGGCTAAGGTATAATATCCTCCTCTACGTGCTCCTCTTGTCTGTACTCTAATCTGATGGCCATCGGGTGTTCTGGATTTGTGATCTAACGACCACTATCGCTCCTCCTCCTGATCTTTGGCTTTCTCAGATATCTAAGTGTCAAAGGCCATGACCTTTGATCCTTCTTCAAGCCTTGATGACTTAGAACTCATCTGAGTTTCTGGGAACGCTATATCTCCTGAGATTTGGTAATGGAATTCACCTCGGCCCTGGCGCCCACTTGCGCTCTGCATGCAACTCTGCGCTATTCCTCCTAAGATTCTCGAGCTTGCTCTTCTGTGTCTTCGCTGTTGTTCTTGCCATGAAAACTCTGCCTGTAAACCTGCTAACAATGATTTTGTTCTTGCCATCAATGAAAATCACACTCTGCCTATAAGCATGCCAACAATCTTCCCCTTTGGCATTGATGGCAACCCTGAACGACTGCACTATTCTTATTAGACCTCCAACTATATCATTTAGACCAAACCTTTTCTCCCCCTTTGAAATCAATGTCAAAGGAAACATGCTCCCCCTGAGCTGTTGCAGTATTGTGCGAAGGGATCAGATATTCAACCAACACAAACTCCCCCTAATAGGATGGACTCTCTTAGGTTGATAGTGGGGTCACGCCCAACTTCTGGCGTAGATACTCAAACTGAGCTTGTGCAAGTAGTTTAGTGAAGATATCAACAATCTAATCTTTGGATGGAATATAATGAACAGAAACCACAGATTTGGTTACCTATTCCCTCAAGAAGTGATACTTGGTGGGTATATGCTTGGTCTTGGAGTGAAAGACATAATTATTTGACACACTAATTGCATTGGTATTATCACAATGAATTGGGATCGGTGCAATATATTTTACCCCCAAGTCTGCAAGTGTCTGAATCATCCACAATACTTGGGTACAACAAGTGGAAACTACAATGTATTAAGCTTTTGTAGTTGATAAGGAAATGGAACTTTGCTTCTTGCTCAACCATGATATAAGGGAATCTCCTAATAAGAATGCACCTCCACTCGTGCTTTTCCTTTCATCCATGCAGTTTTCCCAATCAGCATTTGAATAGATTGATAGTTGAAAATTCTAATTCCTAGGATACCATAGGCCATAGTCCATTGTTCCTTTCAAGTATATGAATATTATTTTGACAACAAACAAATGACTTTGCTTAGGTGCGGCATGATACCTTCCTACCAATCCAATAGCATGCATTATTTCTGGATGAGATGTTGTGATGTATAATAGGATTCCTATCATATACCTATATGAACTCTGATCAACATTAGATGAGTCATCATCCTTGCTTAACATACATCTAGTGACCATAGGTGTTCTCATAGGTTTAGAATCTTCCATTTGAAAACTTTTCATCATTTCTCTTAGATATTTTTCTTGAGAAAGAAATATTCCTTCAGACCTCTGAGTAATTTGTAGGCCAAGAAAAAATGACAGTTCCCCTATCATAGACATTTCAAACTCAGACTGCATGGCAGAAGAAAACCATTTTACGAGTGAAGCATTATTACTACCGAAGATGATGTCATCTACATAGACCAACACAATGAGCAAATCATTACCCTCTGTTTTGATATATATATTTTTGTCAATTGCTCCTCTCTTGAACCCTGTGTCTTGAAGATATGTATCCAATCTGTGATACCAAGAACGAGGAGCTTGTTTCAACCCATATAAGCTCCAACTTTCTTTAGCTTGTATACAATGTCAGGGTTATTGGACAATTGGAAACCCTATGGTTGTTCCATATAGATTTGTTCTCTTATATATCCATTTAGAAAAGTTGACTTGACATCCATTTGATAGACCTTAAACTTCTTATGACAAGCATAGGAAAGGAACATTCTAATAGCTTTTAATCTTGCTACAGGCGCAAATGTTTCATCAAATTCTAGTCCTTCTATTTGAGCATATCCTTTGCAGACCAATCTAGCCTTATTTCTTACAATATTTCCTTTATCATTCATCTTATTTTTGTAGACCCATTTTGATCCTATTACATTTTTATCTGTTGGCCTAGGAATGAGTTCCCACGTGTCATTCTTTTCAATCTGGTCCAGTTCCTCATTCATTGATTTTAACTAATTTACGTCTTTACTAGCCTCATTGAAGTTCTTGGGTTCCACCATGGATATGAAGGCTATATGTGATTTCTCAGTTTTTTTTATTATCCTTCTCCTGGTTTGTACTCCTTTGTATTTTCCACCAATTATCTAACTTGCAGGATGATTCTTTTGAGTAATTCTGGAGGAAGAATTTGATGATGTCTATTGATTTGAGTCTGTTTGAGTATTTGCATCTTCATCTGACTCAGAGTCTTCTTGTTATGATTCTTGGACCTATTCAGATTCAAATTCACTTATATCCTTTGTTGTTGATTCAATATTGTTCACCTCTCTTACTGGGATTCCTTCATCAAATTTTATGTCAATACAATAAACCAATTTATGCAGCCTCTTATTATAACATCTGTATCCTTTACTGTTTGTAGCATACCCTAAGAAGACACCTTCATCAGCCCTGTCATCATACTTGCCAAGATTCTCATTATTATTCTTTATGGAGCACTTACTCCCAAAGAATTTGAAGTGTTTGATTGTAGGAAGTCTTCCATGCCACAGTTCATAAGGTGTCTTATCACTGTGTGGTCTGAGGTGAGATTTATTAAGAATGTGGATTGTTTTGTGTATTTATTCTACCCAGTAGGTTTGACCAATGTTCTTCTCATTCATCATTGACCTGGCCATTTGCTGAATTGTTCTGTTTTGCCTCTCAACTACTCCGTTTTGTTGTGGGGTTCCTAGGATTGTGTATTCTCTTTTGATCCCATTTTTATCACAGAACTCCTTGAAATCACTTGACATAAATTCTCCTCCTCTGTCTGATCTCACAACCTTTAATCTGTTGCCTATTTGATTCTCAGTTAAAGCCTTAAATATTTTAAATTTATCAAATGCTTCAGATTTTTCTTTGAGAAAAGCAACCCAAGTAAGTCTAGAGTAATCATCAATGATTAGCATAAAGTAGTTTTCCTTCCCTGTGCCTTCCTGTATTGATGGTACACATAAATCCATATGAACTAAGTGGAGTGGTTCGTTTGTTGAAGTAGAGCCCTTGGATTTAAATTGTGTCCTGGTTAGCTTTCCTACTTGGCAGGGTTTACACACAGAGTCTTATGGATTTGATATTCTTGGAATATATTTTATTGCCTCAAGATTTTTGAGCTTGACTAAGTGGTCAAAGTTCAGATGTCCAAGTCTCCTATGCCATAACCAACTTTCATCATGTTTTCTTAGATGTCATTCTTCTCTATTTTCTTTCAGCACATATACATTAATATCCGCCCTTATGCCTTTGGCCACCACTTGTCCTGAGTTTACAGACTTCATCTTGCAATCCTTGGAAGTAAACACCGCTTCACATCCTCTGTCACACATTTGACTTACACTGAGAAAATTATGTTTCAACCCATCTATAAGCAGAACATCCTGGGATTTTCCTTTACCATTACTCAAACTCACCATCCCTTTACCCTTGATTTTACTAGGAGCATCATTTTCAAAGGTTACATTTCCTGATTTTCTTTCACTTAGAGACATAAACTTACTTTTGTCTCTCGTCATATGTTTGGAGCATCCATTGTTAATATACCAGGGGTTATTTTGTAGTTGAGTTGACAACACTAATCCACACTTGTCATTTTATTTCTTCTTCCAAACCTTGATGTTTTCAACAGAGGGATTCAGATCTGATTCATAGTTCCATAAGCGACAATCTGCATCTTTATGTCCATAATTATGGCAGGTGTAACATTATGGTTCATTGAATAAAGGATCATAATGATTTTTATGCTTAACTTGTGTCCTTTTTCCAGCCATCACATGATTTGCAGTCTGTGATTGTTGGTTACTTGGCTATCTCATTCTTTGTTGTGGCATATATCTATTCCTTGAGTGTTTTGATTGCTCATATCTAAATCTTAAAGAATAATTTACAGCTTTGTGACCAAAGTTAGAACAAAAAAAACAATATCCATAGAAAAATCCTCTGTACCTAGAAAATGGTTGTCTTCTTTGGGCAGGTCGATTTCTTCCATGCTGATGATTTCATTGTTCTACAGATTCAGTTCCGGTACTTTTTCTTTCACTCTTCCTTGGCGGCTGATTATCTTCCTCTGTTTCTCCATATTTGTTGTTGTCAATGAATGTAGATTTCACAAACTTGATGGAATCTTTGTTTCTTGGCTGACTACAACTTGATCCTTCTTCATAACCGAAACTAGTTTTCAAATTTGGATTCCTTTGCTAATTTAGAATGATGGTTAATCCTTTTGAGGCTTTAATTCTTGGAAGATTTTGGAGATACAATACTTTGAACTTATCCATCTCTTTTCTGGTCTTTACTACTTCTTCTTCCAAGGCTTCAGATCTTGCCATATTCTCTAATAACTATTGTTTAAGAATGTCCTCTATTTTCTTTTCCTCTTCTTATTCCACCTTTAGCAGGGCAAAGTCTTCATTAGGTATTTTAGTATTCTTTTCAAACTGTATCAACAATTGTTTTTGTTTTATTTTCTTAAGTCTGAGTCTGTCAATTTATTCTAAGGTACTGATTAGTTCACCTTCCATATCAACCACAACTGCTTCACCATTAGCATCACTTCCTGTGATTTTATTATCATAATCCTGTTTGGACATAAGCATGAAGTCATTTACCTTATCTTCACAGGAAGAGTCACTATCTGTGTCTTCTGAAAAGTCATCATTGTTTACACATAAAATTTTCTTTTTATCAAATATTTTGGATTTGTACATCCTTTCACCTTTAGAATTTTGATCCTTCTTCTTGTGTGGACACTTAGATGCAAAGTGACCTATATTTCCATAGTTAAAACACTTGAAGGGAAAATTCCCCTGATATTTGCCTGATACTTTCTTTAGTATTCTCACAAATTTTGCTTCAATTTCATCAGGCTCTGACTCCTCATTCTTATATCCTTTAAAGGAAGATTCTCTAGTGTTGGATTTATCTTTACCTATACTCATTTCATATGCAATGAACGTTCCTAGAAGTTGATCAAAAGCCAAAGATTTTAGATCATTAAGTTCTTCTATAGTAGAGACCTTTGGGTTGAACCTATTTGGCAAAGATCTCAAAACTTTCTGAACTAGAGAGGCTTCCTCAATTTTTTCACCAAGAGATTTCATTGCATTTACTAGTTCTTCAACTCTCAGAAAGTACTTTCCAATAGTTTCATATTCTTTCATCTATTTCAAACTATACTCTGTAGGTTTGAAGCTCGACATCATTTACCTTCTCATTACCTTCATAATTGATAATGAGTTTGTCCCACATTTCTTTGGCAGTTTCTAAAAGAATAACTTTTACAAATTCTGCTTCTGCAAGCCCACTCAGAATAACATTCATAGCCTTAGCATTGAAGTTGAATTCTATCTTGTCATCCTTATTAGCTAGTACAACTGCCTTTACATAAACAGTCTCTACCACATCCCAGACATCTGCACCTAAAGCCATTATGTAGGTTCTCATCCTAACTTTCCAGAAGGCAAATTTTGTTCCATTGAACAAAGGGGCCTTGTTGGTTGAAGTTCCTTCACAGATAGTCATGTTTAAGATCTAGGATCTACCCTTAGATAAAAGGGGTCGGCTCTGATACCAATTGTTGTACAACTGAGCCGGGGGTGAATCAATTGACACCGTTCTTAAACAATTATACTTACATTAAAATATTTACAGTTCATTCAATGACAATCACAATAATGTAGGAAGGTAGGAAATAGAATATTCAACATCGATCAGACTCATGAAATATACAGAGATAGATATTTTCTCAGGAAACCCATAATGGGAAAAACCTCTTCTTCTTGATATGATAAGTAATCTTTATTTTCTGTACATTATCATTCTTATGAACACCAACTCATTGTGAGGCTACCACCTCTATTTTGCAAGATGTAACTTGCTGAGAGCACTAACTCTCTGGTTTCTTTAGCACCCACTAGAAGGAAGCACCAACTCCCTGAGTGTTCCAGCACCAACTAGATGGAATCACCAACTTCCAATCACGTAGGCACCAACCTGCATAACAAAGAATGATAGTTCTCCCTTGCACCACCCTGTTTTTTCTTGTTGCAACCAGATGGAAGCTACAACTCCCTATGTTCAAGCACCCACTTGAACCTCTGAGGACAATAGTCCTCCCTAGCCCCTCCCTACCACCCTGAAATATGAATCTTTTCTACTGAAACTTATTACAATGATACAATGTTTATCAATAGCTTACCAGTCTCATCATTGTTTTGTTGCACTGCTATGCTCTACCTACATCAGGGTCTTCTTGCTCGCATTCTTCTTTGAGATTTCTATTCTTATTCTCTCTCTCTGCTCACTCACCTCGTCTTCCTCTTTATTTCTCAGGTATGAATTTCTGTTCCATGCACTCTTCTTATTCTATACAATTCAATAGTTGTACACAACCTGCTTTTACCCACATGAATAAATCTCTACAGAAGAAACCTCCTTTCCTCTGTTCTACATATATTTATCATGCCTAGTCCTTTGCTAGATCATACACCTAACTCTTAATCCCCTCTGGTGATTACACTCAGTCTGTTCTTCATCCATGGTCATTATGTCGAGACTCTTTGGATTCTCTAGAAGATACCATCTTCGACTCTTTTCCATCTATCAATCATCTCTATGATGAGTCTTTATACCACTATCGGATACCTCGACACTCTTCAGCTTCTCTAACAATCACTTTGCAACCTCTTCAAATTCTCTGGCTGAAACCAACAATGGATTTCTGTAGTTACTATCAGTTCATCTCTAACAGTTACTGAGAGAACCTTCGTGCGCCCATCCCTTTGGCACTTTTTCCTTTCCTGATAAAAATACACAGCCACCGTTTAGATTTTCTAGCTAAGCCCCTTCCTTTCACATGACCATCGACGATGACCGTATGCCTAACCAATAGTCATTTCGTGATTTCGCATTTCGGGTGATCAGCTGTGAGTCACCTTGGTTTTCTCGACTTGTGAAACTCCGAAATGAAGCCTAGCACTGTTATCTCCTTCCCTTCTCTCTTTTTGATGTGACCACTAGCTGTGACTATGGGCCAAGCACGAGGGTGCTTCACGATTTTGCGTTTCACGATTTCCTATTGTGAGTTGCCTCGACACTCTCAACTTGCGAAACTCCAAGGTGCTTCATATCAGATCAGCGGTCGATATCTCTCCCTCTGATCGATGAATGTGATCAATATTGTAGACTCAGACTTCATATCAGATCAACTATCCATATCCTTAGTTATCATACGACTCAGATCATTTCGCGACTTCAGATATCGTGAGTTCCTACAACTCTCACCTTTGACTTCTCCATTTTGCGAGTCAGTGAAATGCCGATCTCTCACCACATGTCCTCTAGATTCAACGACCCAGATCATTTCGTGACTTCTCATATCGTGAGTTCCTACAACTCTCACCTTTGACTTCTCCAGCTTGTGAGTCAATGAAATTATGATCTCTCACCACGTGTCCTCTAGATCCAATGACCCAGATCATTTCACGACTTCGTATTTCATGGAGTTGGAGGATGGCTCTTGCCGATTATCCTCTGCACATTTATACTGGATCTAACGACTGCTAGTCCTTCACTCTCCAATCTGATGACTGAGGTCTAATATCCTACTATGTGTGCTCCTCCTGTCTATATTCTTATCTGATGACCATTGGGTATTCTGGATTGGTGATCCAATGATGACTATCGGTCCTCCTTCTGAGCTTTGGATTTCTCAGATATCTAAGTGTCAAAGGCCATGACTGTAGTGTCCCCAAGGTCGAGCCCTTTGTAAATCTGGGTTATGAAATGAATTGTAAATATGTGTTATAGGCTGGTGAGCCAATTTTGTATAAGACGGTGGGCTTATATGATTGTTAGGCCAAAGAGCCTAAGGGTTGTAGGCCAAGGGCCTGATTTTGTACCTATATGTATGGAGCACATTAATAAAATATAAACACTGTCGCGTGCAGGCCGACATGATGAATGAGTGATAGGGGACTAATCATCCATAGAGAGGGCAAGGGATTAGGGGCTGGAAGGTGGGAAAAGGGGCTAAGTGTTAAGCCTAGGGGGCTTAAGCCTTGGGAATAATATTTTAATATTATTCCAAAAGACATGTGAATAATATGTGTTTACCCCAAGTTCTTTTGGAATGACATGTGACTTCCAAATGGAAGGAACACATGCTGAAGGAACGCATGCAGTTCCAAAGGTGACAAGTGTCAACCCTGGTGCATGCGAATAAAATGACCAAGATGAGCTGTGAGAGGGGTTATCCTCCAATCTACTTGATTGCCTGAGTGTGAACCGTCCGACCTCTGTAGAGTTACCCTCGTGCATCCTATGAAGTGGGAAAAAGGCTTGTGTTTGTTCAGAGATAGCCGTACATCCTATTGTGAACCATGGAGTCTGAATTTATCCCTGCATGGAGAACTCGTGACACATCTCTGAGAAGTTTGTGTGTGGATTTTGGGGATAGCCTGTGTTGAGTTTTGGAAAGACAAGACACCCTCTATCTGAGCATCGAGCCTATGCGTGGAGTCTTGTCCGAAGCCATATCTGTGATACCATCTTCTATTGTTAAACCTGTTGGAAAGCCTGTGTCTATTTTCCCCATTGGTTGTTGTGGCCACGTAGTGCTGGACTGCGTGGGGCTTGTTGGCCAGTTGTACAATGCTCTCTCCAGGTGAGAGAGGTGATTGAGGTTGGAATAACAGGTTGTCGGCCTGTAAGCGATTCTCTCCAGGTGAGAGAGTGCGCAGAGGAAAGAGAGAACTCCTGGAAGGAACCCTGTAGCTGCCACAGAGCTCAGAGACTTCCAGTCCAGTCTGTTGCTGTAACCCAAGGCAAGGGAGGTTAGCAGCTGAAGGACTGTCTAGGTGATAGAGAAGGTGTATACTCCTGGGGTGGAATAGGCATGTGGGGAAGGAGAGTCTGTGGGCAGTGAACATGAGTGGTTCCTGGGAAAGAATTCCTTCCTTGTGATTGTGTGTTTTCCCTGTAACCTCAGCCTAGCCTAGGATTCCTTGCCTTGGGGTGGAGCTTAGTCCCCATCTCAGGGGTGACCTACTATTGAGCTGATGAGAAATGTGGTATAAGGTTGGGAGGTTCGTGGAAGGCATGCACCTGGTTGGTGGAATTACCACAGTTTCAAGATAAGTATCAACTTATGTTAAATTTTATGTTTTGCATACCTATGA
>JASDQU010295631.1:0-11437 GCA_032191745.1 Picea mariana | reverse complement strand
AGGAATCAACTGGGATGCATTTTCCAGACTTGGACGTGTGACACTTTTGGCGGATACATTTGGGGTTCCAGAGCGAGCATTAGGCCATATTCAGGGAATCCCTTCCGACCCATTTCCCAGTAGACCAAGGTGGTCATTTTTAGACACATCTCGTCCGATTCTGACGGTGGAATCACTAGGACACATTTTGCCAGAGAAAGAGGGGTGCATTTCCCCAGGGGGATCCATCCGGGGTCCAAACTCACCAGTAGAAGGGTCCGACAATTACCAGTACTAAGGACTAAAGCAGGGCGCATCATTTGGGACAGTTTCCAGTCCATTCTGAGAAGTACATCTCCTGGGGTGAAGTTTCCAGACTTCCAACAGTTACCGTCAGAGCTGCCATAGTCCCAGCGCATCCATTGATTCCGTAGTGCTCCCATATTCTAGGTATTATCTTTTAGTTACTTATTTGTATTCCAGCTAAGATCCTTTGTCTGTTGATCTAGTCGAGTATTTTCAGTTTATTCAGCCGCATTCGGCCATTTTGTAATCCACAGAGATATCATAATACAATCTTTGCAGTCCTTTGTCACATTTATTATTTGTATGATCATTTATATGTTGTAAACAATAGATCCTACATACACATTAACAACATTTCCTAGACTAGCCAAGTCAAGAACATTACATTCATCCCAAGTACATATATTACCTCACTTAATTGAAGTGATATGTCATAATCTAGTTGGAAGGAAGAAGATCCAACTCCCTTCACAGTATATCTGGCATTATCACCATGTACAACATGCAGATGAGACTCTTTCTCTACAAGATCTGTAATATGTTCTCTATATCTAGTCATGATTTTGGAAGCACCACTATCAATCAACCAAATATGACTATCAGTAGGAACCGTACCTAAGAGTGTTGAAATGAAGAATAACACATCATCCTTTATGCCTTCATCTCTCTGAGGTGGTTCTGAATCAACATTGGCAGTGGAGGCATGTTGTCTTCCTTTTTTCTTGGTAGGAAAATTTCTCGCAATGTGTCCATACTTTTCACATCTGAAACATTGAATCTTTGATATGTATTTTCTTTGTTCACGACCTAGAGTTGCTGAAGTTTTCTTATCATTGAATGCTTTGTTGAAACTTGTTCTATTTCTTCTACCTTTATTTTCATGAGAAGTAAGGGCTTGATTTTCATTATGATGGGAGTCATGCATGCCTCTGGCTATAAGTCTGGTTTCCTCCTAAGTACATTCTGCCCATAGACGATCAAAATGAGGTAAATTTTCTCTTCCACTGATACTTTGAATGAATGGTTCCCAATGTCTTGGAAGAGCATTGAGAGTAATCATGACAACTTCTCTGTCTGTTATGGTTTCTCCAGTGGCACCTAAATGATCTCTGAACTCTTCTTGAAGAAGGTAGTAGTTGTGTCATCTTTCATCAGGTTGAGGTTTTGAATTTGGTGTTTCAATTTAAGAGCTTTGTTAGTTTTTTTCCTCTCAAACATTTTTTTCAATGCATCATACATTAGATAAGTTGTCTTCAAGGTATAAATGTGAGGTAGTAGATGATATCTTACTAAGTAGATGATTATCTTCCTAGCTTTGACATCATTTGTCTTCCATTCAACTTTCTCTTCATCAGTTGTTGTTGCTGGTAGAGTTCCTTCTATCAACTTCAATAGGTAACTCTCTTCTAGAGTGATGTGTAATATTGACTTCCAAGAGATGAAGTTGCTTGATCCATCAAGCCTATCTTCTACCAAGGTTATGTTCCTCATGGCTTGCAAATTCTTCACAAACCCTAGCATTTTTCAAGAGGAAGACTTTGGGAGGTTCGTTGGACTAATGAATGCCAACAAGAAACCCTAGAGAATCAAAAGGACCCCAGTGAGCTGCGAAAATTCCCCAACGACCTGCAGAAACCCTAGAAACCGAAATATGCAGAAACCCTAGAAACCCTAGGGCCAAAAATTCAAACTTCTTCAATTTTCAATCTAAAAGTTGCAGGTGATGCATTGGACTAGGCCATACCTTCTTGTGAATAATTTAGGCCCAACGCTTCAAGGGAAAGTGCTAAAACTAGCTTGACAAGGAAAAGGGTAAGGGCCTTTTTTTTTGCAGTTGTAGCAAGAAGGTGACGACTAGCTTGGAAAGGTGTTGGAGTAGCTTGTGCAATGGATCTTTCAAGAACACTACTCCAATTCCATGTTGAATTTTTTTAATGATGGCTCAAACATATGTATTTTCTTTTCAATTTAGCATAAACTTGAGCCATAAACAATGCATCAACACAAAATACAATAGTTGTAGTAAACCAAGATCACAATAAGAATAACCGTGCACAATACACAAGAAGTTATCCTAGGAAAACCCTTCTCAACCAAGGGAAAAACCCAACAACCCTTTACTATATTTCCAACAGAAGAACCCTCTCCAGAAAATCCTAGCGCACACAAGAGGGTGCTCTATGACCAAGAAAGCTAGTGCATAAAAAAGAGTGTGCACCAAATTCCAGCTCACCAAGTGAATTCATTGAGTGAATGAGATATGATCCTCAATGGGGATGTATCTCTCTAATAAATACATGACCTAAATAATCAAATAGACGTGTCTATTGGCACAATAGGGCGGACTTGTATAACTCAATAATACAATTAATATTTTACACAATATTAATTATCTTTACACATTAGGGCCGACTTGTACCCTTCACAATAAAAATTAGGGTTTTACAATAGTCTTACTCTTTGACAATATACCAAGGGGTCTCACACACATCCTCAGGTATCTGCCACTAGGGACAAGTCCACATGTGCTCGACCACAAGGGACATCACTCTCAACAGATCAACTCAACTAAATCCATAGGAGTACGAACTGGAGAGCCATATCAATTCAACTCAACTAAGTCCATACGAGTACGACAGGAGACCATCTCAAGTCATCTCAACTCAGTCCAGAGGAGAACAACAAGAGACCAACACAAGTCATCTCAACTCAGTCCAGAGGAGTATGACTCACCTATCACATAGGCATTCTCATGGATCATCTCAACTCAGTCCAGAGGAGTACGATCTCGAGAATGTCTCGTGAAGTTGCAATCATCAACAGAGACAATTATCATCTTAGTATATTAACAATTGTGAGTGACCAATTATTGACGATTAGTAGAAGTGAATTCAATATCTGTGAAGTTGTGCCACTTCTAGTCCATCACAACAAATCTGCAAATGCACCTTTTAATAAGGATCCCACCTGCAATGTTTTGTTCAATTTTCCATATAGATATTTCATAGCAGTGATGTATTGTTTGCAAAGGAATGTGCATATATATTTATCAGTAGGACACAAGGTAGATCTAGTGGCTTGTATAAAATTTATTGTTAAATGCCAAGGATATAAAAGTTGGTCTCTATTATGTTCTTAATTTAAAGTTATTATGGTTCTCCTTCTTTATATAGTGGAAGGATAAACACATGTTTTCTTGTCACCCACATTCCTTCTGGCCTACCTATCCCTTTGACTTCCATCTTAAAAAAAAGAAAGAGAAAGGTTGGTTTCCCTCTTTTCTATTATTTTTTTTTTTTTCATGAAAGAAGAGTGTTGTTTTGTTTCAAGAAGGAAGGAAAATACACTTATGTGCATGAACACTCACAAAAATCAGAGAGCATATGACTTCCCCAGAAAGATAAAAAAAATACCAAAAAAAACTATTTTCAGAATTATGCTTCTACATAGTCATGATTTTATTGTCCTTTTACATCCTTGTATAAAAACCCATACAATGTTGTAGTGGCTTAAAGACTAAATTTCTTAAAAGAAGAGAACATAAACACAAACAAATTTTCCACTGACCATTCAGAAATTTCAATGAACCTTCAGATTAATATGAAAATTCCAGCAATGAGAGTTTAAATCTTGGATTCAAAGATGGATATCTCTCCATATTTGTTTTCTTCCTGTATAACTTTCCCTTGTCTAGATGTTGGCCCTCATTTGAGAGAGCATCTGCTATCACATTCTGCTTTCTGAAGGCATGATTAAAATAAATAATTAGAATTGAATTTGCAACTACTTTTAACTGATCCCCGACAAGATTTAGAGAGATGTTTAATAGTTGACATGTGCCATTTATCTATTCTATTAACAAGATAGAGTCATTGAAGACCTGCAAGTGTTTTAAATTTTTTTCCAAAGTGCATTTGAGGAGTCTTAGTGCCATAAACTCTGCATAGTTATTTTATCAATTCATAGTCCTGCCCTCATCTTGACAATATGATTCTCAGGAAGATGCAGAATATATCCAGCACTATCTTTGTCCTGTGGACCCTGTCTGGCTCCATCAAAGGATCCCCAGGCCTGTTATTTGTTTATCTCCAAATTTACTGCAAATTGTACCTGTACGATCACTAATTGAAGACTGATCGAATTTGGATCCGTACGGTCCAAATTTGCGGAGTGCAGGTCGTATGGAAACTAAATAAAACTTGTGCAAGTTGAATTCAATTCGTATAGCTGATATGAAAGCTTAAAGTTGGTTTTGATGTGGGAAAATAACTTCAAACATACACTTGTCACCTCATGTTGTTGGAGCTCTACTACAGAGGGCATAAGAGAAACCACAATCTTGCAAATATAATATAAATCAAATAAACAAAGAGCAATGAACCCAAATCAGATCGGAAGAGCTCTGGTACCAATGATGCGGGAAAATCCCACTCAAGCAGAGTTCAACACCAGAGGTGCAAAATACAAATCTTTGGCCACCTTCTATTAGTAAAACACCAAGCTTATATAGCTATACATTAAGAAAAATGACTTCGACCAATATGGAGACAAGCTCCTAAAAATTAGAAGCTGGACATAATAATAATAGGGATACGACTTCGACCACCATGGAAACACGCTCTTAGAAATTAGAAACTGAACATAATAATAGAGATAGTTGGAGATATTCTCTCAACTACTCCATGAGGCTAGGAACTATTCCACGAGACTAGGAAACTAAGAGATCTCAACAATATTAGTGGCAATAATGCTCACACAATAACAAGAAGGTCCATAATGCTTAAGTACCAAATAATGTATTAAAATCCCTATCATGCTCTTCGTTGCATCATTTCCCAAGTTAAAACTTTGTTTTTTATTTCCATCCACATAAAATTGTGAGTTTTCTTTGGCACCTTTTGTTTCCATACAAGTTTCCACCACCAATTTGTGATATCTATCTCTAGAGGAAAATTTGATTTGTATCCCAGTTTTGTTGAGTAGTATCCTAATTGTTTGATTTTTGGACCAGATCACCGTGTGTTCTTTTCTAATTGAAACACGACTTCTATGGAGGTTATCTATATATGCATTCCATTTGTCTACATCCTCACCTTCTATCCCCAATTTGTTTGTCCTCTTCCACCCTTGCTGCAAGATGTTTGTAGTCTTCTGATCTTCTATTTGATTTAGAGTAAAAATACATTTTTCTTGTATATTTTTCATTAATATTCAAGTAGTTTGTGCTCATTTGTGCATCCTACCCATGGTTCTACCTCAACCCTCACCTATTCTCTTGTCCCCACTTGCTAGACAAACCGGTTTCCTATGAAAGGAAAGGCTTGCACTAAAGCATTCCAATGGGTGGACGTATTCTTTGTTATTTTCCTTCGACTCTTAATCCAATCTTTTTTTCCAAGGAAAAAAATTGTATTTTTATTAATATAATAAAAATACATTGTTAGATGCTCTTGGCATTTATAAGTGATTTTAATCCCTTTACATGACATTCATAGGTACCATCCATCATCACAAAAAAATTGAAACTTGTTCATGTTTAGTTACTCCAGTAGCCTCTTCAAAAGGAACCTAAGTGACATTCAAAAAAGTACATTTAGTATTTCATTCAGAGATCAGTGAAGGTCTATCGTTATACAAAAACTGAGATAGAAATTGTAATAGCTACAATTAACTCCATGGTTCATGATTGCTTTTGAAATTGGCCCTGTTATCACGCAATTTGTACTTTGATCAAAGGAAAGGTTAATGGAAAGGAAAATCGGCATAACGGAGGTTATCCTATGTCACCTCAATAGGATGCCTCTTTCTATTTAAGGTTGGTGACCCAGGGGAGACGTCTCCGGTCACATGGGGCTTTGAGAAGGAAAGGTTAATATGTCTATAAAAATGTCCCCTCTCACAAGTCGCACTGATCAGAAAGTCTCGGGGTTTTAACCAATGAAGTAGTGAAGTGTCAAGATGTACATGCCCGGAACAAAGCAACAAGATAATATATCTTTCACAAGTACGACTTGTTGTTAGTACTTCATAAAACCACGAACTTCATCAATAAAAGAAATGGCTGATATAATGGTGAAGCAAACAGAAATTTGTAGCAGCAATATTTATAAGATAATAGCTTCACAATATGTGCCTTAAAATGGCTTCAAAATGACCAACAATACTCGCTTATTAACATCAAAACACTAGCATTTGTCGGAAGCAAGTAAGGAAATGCATTAATCAACTTTTTCAATTTATTTTAGATGCTTTTAGTGCTACAAAATATGGTTGTAGCTTACTTTAGTAACAACAGAAACTAATTTAGTTTATTAGGCTATTCTAATTTTAGGAGTGGTTAGTAGAGAGCTTAAGGTATAGGTTTTGATAGTGCTTTTTTTCAATCACTCAATAACAAGTCTTGGATTAGTGCCTTTAGGGAAAATGGATTCTTTTAAGTAGCAACAAATATTGAAGGAAAAGCTGATAGTAAGAGAACTGAAGACAAGAGAGGTCAGTAGTTGAAGTGTTGGCAACCCAAGGCTTCAACTACCAAACCCTAGGGGGAAAATAACTACTAGGGTGTAGGTAACCTTAGGCCCTAGTAGTTTTCCTCCTTCTTTAGCTCAAGGATAAAGTAATTGACAACTTAGATGAAGAAAAATGTGCTAGGGTGTTGCAATGGCAAGGCCCTTAGCAAGAGCTTCAAGAAAATTGGCTTCTTAGCAAAATCTAGTAGGTGAAAGATATTAAGGCAAGGACAATAACATGTGCTTAGCCTCCTAGGGTTTTATGCTAGAAATTTCATAATATTAATGTAAAATGCAAGATAAACATAACTATAACCATTCAATGAAGAAGAATTGCAGAAATATTACTTACATTCACTAAGAATCATCTAGTAAATACTCTAGTTGAACACTTCCACCAAGAAAATTGCCAAAATAGTCCAAAATAAGCCTCCTTCAACAAGTGTGCACTAAATTTCAGTCATGCACCCAAAAATAGGGAAAAAATTTCATACCTCACCAAGTGTGAGTGAAATATGATGAAAAATACGAAGGCAAAAACCCTTATTTACACAGTTTCAATGACAAGAATTAGGTAAAAAAGGTTGACATGGCCAGTTTACATGTAATATCCAGTTTTTACATTAAATGACATAGTAAAACCCTAAATCAAGCATAAAAGGTGATGCCATGCCCTTTTAGGGTGGCGTTATTCCTTTTTGGGGCAATGTTGGCCTCCAGGAGAAAAACGTTAGGCCTCCTAAGGCCTATGGATCAAACCACACGTGCCACTTGGCACACAACTAACTCTAAAGTGTCAAAAATGTTGGGTGATGTCATGGGTCACATGGGTGATGTCATGGGACTTTCAAGTCCTACCTCATAGTGAGAAGGGAAATACCCCCCTGGGTCAAGTCCTGTCGGGTTGTCTCTGGTGGAACATCCTCCTCTCTCTCTAGTGCAAACCTTTGATCTATATATGCCCCCAACTGCGGTCTCAACATCCATCTTGTGAGATTTTATCCCGATGGAGGTCCGAACTAATCATCTCCCCATATGTACCTGTCCATCGGGTGTGGCCCTGCAACAACAACAAGTACACCCTCCATGGGATCATAAGCCATAGGGATCATAACAATGTCAATCACATATAATAATCAAGTTATTTAAACATGTGCATGAAACCCCATTTCCCAGACAAGTGCTCAATGATGTTATGCTATTCTACAAGCCAGGTTTGGAGGGGACGTTAGGATTTCCTATTGGGATAGTTCTCATTGGATGTGGGATGTTTCTGGGTGAAGACAAATACAGGCCATGTAAGTGGGTGAGGTGGTAAGGGATGTTTGAGCAATGGGTGCAGTGATGATAGGGGAATGTATGGTTTACATGTGGGTGCCTCTGAAGAGGGTGAGATGCACCTTGTCATGGATGTAGATGTTTCCAATCCCATTCATGCCTTTTATCTTTTTATATTATTTATTTTTCTTTCAAGAGACTAGTTAGGGGACACTTCCCTGGTGTGGTGACCAGTGGTGACAATGTTACCCACAAGCATTTCACGGAGATGAGAAGGTTGGCTCGTGATGAGACCCCCTTTATCTTGGTTATTCCACCAAGAGCCACTACCATGGAGTGGTGATCAGCTAAATGGTAGTGTCATACCGATACATGCCCATGGACCTAATAGGTTGGCTTGTGATAAGACCCCCTATCCTCCAACTAGGTCTTGATTTTATTATTTTATGGGTCCCTCTATTTCTTGTTGAGAAGCCTTTTATTTATTTCTTGGGGATATCTGGGTGAATAATATAAAGGTTTTGTTCTTTTGGCTTTTATCTTCAGCCAACTACTTTTACCCTCTGGGCCTTTATCCCCTTCTGCCCACAAGGTAAGGTACAGCCCTTTACTAGCTTGGAAAACTCAATGCCTGAACCAATGTATGGGGTGGATGAAAGGGAAAAAGATGAGAAGTGGTAAGTATGGTGGGAACAGACGATGACCTTTCATGAACCCACCCAGTGGAAACTCAAACCCCATGGGAAAAAAATTACTAGGGCACCCTGTCATTCCCTCCAAGTGTGGACAAGTGGAATGGCATAAGGTCCAAGAACACGTTAGAAGTAAAAGGAATTAAATGCACATATTCAAATGTTTTGAGAATTAGAGTGAAACATACCATGATACCCAAACTCATTACCTCATGGAGCAAGACCCACTATTGTTGAGGGACTAGGCCGATGGGATGGATTCTACTATGCCTGACAATGTGGAGGCGCTGAAGAAGAAATATGGGCCATCCAGGGCCAGGATCAAGTCAATATGGCTCCCGGTACTCCATGTCTAGGACTTAGTTATCCTTAGGCTAGGGGATAACATCTCGCTCCAACTCGGGGGCATATGCTCACCATAGAGTGCATGAGAACCTCAGCATCTCTGGCATGACCTTTGACTTGCTTGATCTCAACATAAGATTATTAGTAATCATTTGGGGTGGTTATATCACCCCCGACTCATATATAGTACATAAAGTGAAAGCAAGCATATATACAAATGGAAATACAACTACTCTAGCATGAAATGAAGATGGTATATACAATGAATGCAAATGCCTACCTAATTACCTCTACTTACATGTTGGTTGAATACTAGGTGTATTCAAATAGACAGTGAAACCACCCTAGCAATGTCTCATAATACCTACCTATGTGCTTCATCATAAACCAAAGCAGTGATAATTTAAGCACAAAAATAACATGAGTTATAAAATTTATTGCATCATTGGAAATTGTAAGGTCTAGCTCGTGGAGGTGGGTGGGAGGGAAAAAATGGCTCCAAGTCATTCTCTCAAGAAAGTGATCATTCCATTTCAGGAAGGTATCGTGAAAATTTAAAGGTTCAAAAGACTGACTCAAAGGTTTTGAAAGCTAGCTACCTTGGACGTCTTCACAATCTGAAGCCTGGGAAAGGACTGGCAAGGACCTAGAAGATGACTAACAAACTCTTAAGGGAAGGATGAAAGAATGAGATGATATAATTCTTCTTGAGGTATTCAATCTACACTTGAACTCTAGGGTTTTCCTCAGAGGAAACTTTATATAAAATGCATACTTCCCAACTACACCTTTAATGACACAACAAGATAAAGTAATTGAAGGTGGTTGGAGAACATTATCACAAGGATCCTTCTTTGGGAAAATGATGTCCTTACTTCTATCAAGATCTGAGCACAACGATGGTTGATAATTTTCTTCATAGAATAAATCCAAGTGCTCAAAGGAACTATCATCAAATTCCTCAAGGTATGACCGAAAATTATTAGGAGAGCATAGTATCAGGTCATCCTTAGGTGTCTGAAAAAAAATTGTAATCATGTCATGTCCTTGTTTCCAAATGTCAAATTTATTAGTAACTTCATGTGATAATGGTAAAGGAAACGTTTGGACATGACCCTTAATGTCGTAAATGGGATTCCCATCATATCCAATCACATTGTAACTATGCTTCCTGACATGTATGAACTCTTCAATATTATCAACAAAATCATCATCTTTATTATAGCATGAAGGGGTAAAAAAATCCAACACTTCTTCACTTTCCACATCATAAGATAAAGAATCATTAAAAAATTGGGAAGGGAAACAACTCACCTTGTTTACTTCTTCTTGTGCAGGAGATTCAAGTATTTGGATGCCTTCATCAAATGGAAGACTTGCTTCTACATATTCAATTGTACAACAAGGGGGATCTACCTTTCCCAAGGATTCCATTTCTCCTTCACTCTTTGAATCATAGAATAAGGTATTATCAAAATCCTGAAAAGGAAAGTGACTAACCTCATCCTCTTCTTCTTGTGTAGGAGGAATAGGCTCGTGGATGGCTTCATCAAAGGGAGGAGCACATATCGATAATTCATCATTGTGTTTGATATATTCATGCTCTCGTAATCCAGGTGGATATTGGTGGCCACCCACCTTTTCCAACTCGCTCGAAATAGTTTTCTGGCAATTTTGGCAATTTACAATTTTTAGCAGTTTTAAACTTTCGGGGCGATTTTGAGGGCCTAAATGAAGGTTTTTTGGGATCGAGATCGCTATCGTTTTCCAGTAGGATATCGTGTGCCTAAAATGGATATCATATGCAAACGTTACGACCCTAGGAAGTTTATGTACTAACTTACCTAAATGGGGCCCACATGACTTTTGGTGCTTCATCTCCTAGGGTTAGGTTTTTGGATGTCTAGGGTTTTTTACATTCTTGTTTATTGTAAAAAGGCCTTCAGAACCTCATTGTAATGATATTCTTGTGAATGAGCACAACCATCACATCTCTTCTCAGAGATAAGCCGCCACCATTCCAACAAGCTTATTTTCCGCTACATTTTACAGTTTTAGCTTATTTCCTTATTGAATAGAAAATTAGTTTTACTGTATCTCTGTTATTCTGTGTTAAGCATCTTTTAATAATATATATTCATTTTGTTATGCTCGTAAAATCCATATCAGTGGTATCAGAGAGGTATTCTCCTTTTCATCTTAATGCATGTCCCCAACAAGGTCAGGGGACAAAGAATTGGGTCTCGAGCTTGTTTCTCTTGAGGACAAAATCTCTTGCACGCCCAAGAGACCTCACATGGCAGGAAAAAAGAAATACGATGAGACAAT
>JASDQU010295629.1:0-11858 GCA_032191745.1 Picea mariana | reverse complement strand
CTATAAAAAAATTAGGATTCGATGAAATGGCCAGGCCGATATCAGATAATTTAACAACAAAAAGTCAAGCTTTAGGAGCCTCCATGCAGCTCAAAGTCAAATTTTCCTAAGGTAGAATGAAAAAACTGCAAGAAAATACATGCCCTTATGCGCATAAGGAAAAAATTAAGTACCTCGGGGCTTGTCGCAATCCAATGGGGCTTGTCGCAATCCAAAGGGGTCTAGTCGCATCCCAAAAGGGGCTTGTCACGCTCTGAAAGGGGATTTTCACGTGTGAAAAGGGAACCCTGTTCTATTAGCCCAGCATCTTATCACAACATCGTGGCTTAAAGAACAAAGCACAACATTTCAGGAGTTTTTAGACCTCGAGAGATCAATGACTCAGATCACGCCATGCACCCAACCTTTAAAATCAAATGATCATCGAAATCCCCTCGTCGAAGTTTCCTTTGTGACCTAACTCTAGAGCGCTCTGATGGGCACACCTCCAACAACCGACCCATATTTGATAGGCGCCATCACTCATGCCCCCAAGGAGATCAACGATCCAAATCTTCTTGCGAGTATTAAAACCTCTCGGCCAAATGTCACGTCAACTTTCCAGCGAAGAACTGTTAGAGCTAACTAGAGGATTCCACATGGACATGTGGAATCCGCCACGTGCATAGGTAAAAATGTCAAATACGGGTGACACGTGTCCTACTCCCATGCCACATCAGTCCACCGTGGACCAATGAGAAGTTGCCACACATCCAGGGTGATGTCATTGTAATAATGTTCATGCCTTATTTGTTTCTGCCTTTTGCTCGAGCCTAGATTGATGACTCTCTTGATTTTAGTGAAAGATCAATGGTCTAGATCTACTTATAGGTATCAAAGCCTCTCGACCCAGATCTTGGGGAATATTCTTCGATACCATTTTTTCGGAGTGGTGAAACTCCACTAATATTTTGAATGTCGGAAGATAACCTCTGAAGGTATCAAGTAAGGAATATTCTTCTATGCTCTTAACGCCCCCTCCTCGGGCCAACTGTCACGTCATCACGTCAACGAAGCATTGTCAGGCCAATTAGATGCAGCCACATGGACATGTGGAACCTACCACATGCATAAGTAAAAATGCCAAATCCGGGTGATACATCTCCAACTTCCCCGCCATGTCAGCGCCACCATGGGCCAATAGAAAGTCACCACATGTTTAGGGTGATGTCAACATGACGATATTTTCCTTATACTATTTTTCGATCTTGTTCGAGCCAAATCAATGACTCTTATGTGTTTCCAGACCTCTTTGTGCAACGCCAGATCAACAGTCAATATTTAGTTCACAGTGCCCTTTTCAGAGTTATGTTCGAAACAAGTCCTACAACACTCTAAAACAGACACCTCGATGGACGGTCCAGAATTTTTTCGGACCTCTTTTGGGATCGATCAATGGTCCATGTCTTCTCTTGGGGCTCAAAGAATCCTAGTTGAGTGTCACATCATCCCTCCAGTGGACCATTGTCAAGGCCAATCAGATGCAGCTGCGTGGACAGGTGGAACCTGCTAGATACACAGGCCAAAATACCAAAAGAGGGTGACATGTGTCACACCTGCCTACCACCTCAGTTCCAACGTGGACCAATGAGAAGCTAACACATGTCCAGTGCTAACATTTGCATAATAAGGTTCATGCCTTAGTGGATCTTGGATTTTGATTGATCCCAGATCAACGACTCTCCTCGCGTAAGTGAAAGATCAACAACAAATATCGGGTTGGAGATTGTCGTCAGTGAAATGAAAATAGAAACCCCCTACAAAAATTTTCATAGTGTTGACGACAACATCGTCGTTAGTAAAATAAAAAGAGATAAAAACTCGACATGCCAATAAAGCACTATTAGGACCAACCAACGACTGCCACGTGGACAAGTGGAACCTACCAAAGGCGCCCCAAAGCATATCAAACATGGGTGACACATGTCAAGCCCTCTCCCAATGAATACCAATAGCAAGGTGCCATGTGTCTATGTTGATGTCAGCGCAATATAATTGCCTTAGCTGAATTTTTACCCATGACCAAGATAGATCTCCAACCCTCCTGATTTTGGTGAAAGATCAATGGACCTCCCTATTCTAGTAACATATAAAGGGCTCTCTTGGTTTCTATGACAAATCAACGGTGGAGATCGTGGTAGACGTCGTCATTGACGAAGCATGATAAACATTCCCCAACGTAAATTATCCCTATTGCATTGATGACGACATCGTTAAAGAAAAGGTTGGTTCATTTGATCAATGGTCACAACCGATCGATTAGATAGATCCAATAGTGGCAGAGTCTCATGCTCTCTACAGTCATAATTTCAAGTTTGTTGCAGCTCAAGAAATGAGTGCAGGCATTTCTTAAGGAAATAATGGAGATGGGGGATATGGTCTTGGTCAAGTATTTTCTTGGAACAATAATGAATAGTGAGGAATTGAAGAATTGTACCAAGCTAAACTTCAAGCTAGCAGTAGGGGTCTATCCATGTACCTTGATTCTGGTAAAAGGATGGTTGGTTTGGGTGTTTAAGTCAACTGAAGAAGCAGAGAAAATCTTGGACCAATGTTGGAAACGAGGATCTCAATGCCTATTCTTAAAGAAATGGCATATCAAGTTCAATGTCTAGTTGACTAGTGTGGACACTCTCCTAATATGGGTTTGAATTCTAGGAATACCATTGATTTTGTGGTTTGAAGAGGTTTTTGAAGAAATTGCTAATGCATCATGTTATGAAGCTGACTTGTCCTTCTTAGATATTGGGTGTTATAGGGAAAAATTCCTACGGATAAGAAATCATAACCCCATTTCATGGGAGTAATTCAATAATGGAGAAAGGGATAGATAATGTATTTCCTTCTCTTAAGACTAACATGCATTTTCAAAAGTAAATGAGAGAAGGAAGAAGAGAATACCCGATTCTGGATGTTTGTCCAAAGTGTTAGTGATATATTTGTTCTTATAAAAAAATGAGGATTCGATGAAATGGCCAGGCCGATATCAGATGATTTAACAACAAAAATTCGAGCTTTAGGAGCCTCCATGCAGCTTAAATTCAAATTTTCCTAAGGCAGAATGAAAAAACTGCAAGAAAATCTATGCCATTATGCGCATAAGGAAAACATTAAGTACCTCGAGGCTTGTCGCAATCCAAAGGGGCTTGTTGCAGTCCAAAGGGGGCTAGTCGCATCCCAAAAGGGGCTTTTCACGGTCTGAAAGGGGCTTGTCACGTGCGAAAATGGAACCCCATTCTATTAGCCCAGTAGCTTATCACAACATCATGGCTTAAAGAAAAAAGTGCAACATTTCAGGAGTTTTCAGACCCCGAGAGATCAATGACTCAGATCACGTCGTGCACCCAACCTTTTAAATCAAATGATCATCAGAATCTCCTCCTCAGAGTTTCCTTTGCGACCTAACTCTTGAGCGCTCTGATGGGCGCACCTTCAACAACCGACCCATATTTGATAGGCACCATCACTCATGCCCCCAATGAGATCAACGTTCCAAATCTTCTCACGAGTATTAAAACCTCTCAGCCAAATGTCACGTCAACTTTCCCGTGAAGAACTGTCAAAGCTAACTAGAGGATTCCACATGGACATGTGGAACCCGCCACATGCACAGGTAAAAATGTCAAATTTGGGTGATAGTGTCCTACTCCCCTGCCACGTCAGTTCCACCGTGGATGAATGAGAAGTTGCCACACATCCAGGGTGATGTCATTGTAATAATGTTCATGCCTTAGTTGTTTATGGCTTTTTCTCGAGCCTAGATCAACGACTCTCTTGATTTTAGTGAAAGATCAATGGTCTAGATCTACTTAGAGGTATCAAAGCCTCTCGACCCAGATCTTGGGGAATATTCTTCGATACTATTTTTTCGGAGCGGTGAAACTCCACTAATATTTTGAACATCGAATGATAAACTCTGAAGGTATCAAATAAGGAATATTCTTCTATGCTCTTAACGCCCCCTCCTCGGGCCAATTGTCACGTTAGCATGTCAGTGAAGCATTTTCATGCCAATTAGATGCAGCCACATGGACAGGTGGAACCTGCCACATACATAAGTAAAAATGACAAATCTGGGTGACACGTCTCCTACTTCCCCGCCACGTCAGCGCCACCATGGGGCAATAGAAAGTCGCCACATGTTTAGGGTGATGTTAGCATGACGATATTTTCCTTAGACTATTTTGGGATCTTGTTCGAGCCAGATCAACGACTCTTATGTGTTTCCAGGCCTCTTTTTGAAGATCCAGATCAACGGTCAAGATTTAGTTCACAGTGCCCTTTTCAGAGTTTTGTTAGAAACAAGTCCTACAACACTCTAAAATAGACACCTCGATGGACGGTCCAGAATTTTTTCGAACCTCTTTTGGGATATATCAATGGACCATATCTTCTCTTAGGGCTCAAAGCATCCTAGTTAAGTGTCACATCATCCCTCTAGTGGAGCATTGTCAGGGCCAATCATATGCATCCACGTGGACTAGTGGAACCCGCTAGATACACAGGCCAAAATACCAAAAGAGGGTGACATGTGTCACACCTGCCTACCACCTCAGTTCCAACGTGGACCAATGAGAAGCTAACATGTGTCCAGTGCTAACATTTTCATAATAAGGTTCATGCCTTAGTCGATCTTGGCTTTTGATTGATCCCAGATCAACGAATCTCTTCGCGTAAGTGAAAGATCAACGACAAAGATCGGGTTGGAGATCATTGTTAGCGAAATGAAAATAGAAACCCCTGACGGAAGTTTTCATAGTGTTGATGACAACATCGTCGTTAGTAAAATACAAAGAGATAACAACTCAATATGCCAATAAAGCACTGTTAGGACCAACCAATAACTACCACATGGACAGGTGGAACCCACCAAAGGTGCCCCAAAGCATATCAAATATGGGTGACACATGTCAGGCCCTCTCCCACATTAGTTCCAATGAAGACCAATAGCAAGGTGCCATATGTCTATGTTGATGTTAGTGCAATATAATTTCCTTAGCTGAATTGTTACCCATGACCAAGATAGATCGTCAAATCTCCTGATTTTGGCGAAAGATCAATGGACCTCCCTATTCCAGTAACATATCAAGGGCTCTCTTGGTTTCTACGATAGATCAATGGTGGAGATCATGGTAGACATCATCATCGACGAAGCGTGATAAAAAATCTCCAACATAAATTATCCCTATTGCATTGATGACGACGTCGTTAAATAAAAGGTTGGTTCATTCGATCAATGATCACAACCGATCGATTAGATAGATCCAACAGTGGTCGAGTCTCACGCTCTCTACAGTCATAATTTTGAGTTTGTTTCAGTTGAAGAAATGATTGCATGGATTTCTTAAGGACAAAGATCGAGCGGGTATTTCAACTTGTGAATATCCAGCTGCTCCATGATCCCATGCATAACATAAATTCAGCAGGTGAAAGTAATTCATCCAGTTTTACCAAGGTGAAAACCATTCAAGAATCAAGAAGATGGAAATTGTTTCAAGAAGCGGTTTTAGGGCATGAGCAAGAGGAATAAAAGACAATGAAGGCATCCATTTTTAAGGTTGACACTTTGGAGAGTTAAAGAGTTTCTTGTAACCATAGTTGTTCGACCACATAGATACCTTGAGCACAATCAGATGATAAATGTAACAGGAAACCAGAGATTCATCCCTTGCATTTAAGTTTTAATGTAATTCCTTTTACAGTATTTGTGTTCTTGTAAAGCATTTCCTCTCATTTTTTCTTTCTTGTATCAGATCTGATTTAATAAAATCTCATAAAACAGGCCATTCATCATATTCAGTGTTACTATATGATGTTTGGTAATGATACATAATTGATTTCCTCTGAATGTATGACCAGTTCTTGTCATTTTATTTGTGCATTTAAATTACATGCAAAGGATACCTCCACTACTACATATTGAAAAATTTGTGATGACTACTTGCGATGGAAGTACCATTTCGTTGCAAAATTGAAGATAAAGAGTTGAATTTTCAATTTTTTTTATAAATCCATCCTTTGTTCGTCGCTCTTGCGATGAAACCAGTTGTACGTCTCAAGAGAGACGAACCTGAATATAGTGGACTCCCTTCTCTCTTACAAAGACCTTTGGTTATCGTCACAAGAGCAATGGTTCAATTATGATTGTTAAACTGTTTGAAAAAGTCAACATTGACCGTTACACTATTTTAAAAATTCAACATTGACTTGGTCAACGTTTGTCGCTCTTGCGACGAAAAAAATATCTATAAATATTTTTCAAATTAGAGATCTTGCGACAATCTTGCTATAACAACGACGGTTCAGAAAGGGTATTTTTTTGCGGAAAAATGTCACAGAATATTAGAGGTGGGAAAAAAAAGTAAAACGGGTGAAAAGGATGATGGTAGATGTAATTTCCCTTGCAAAAAATGTTGCACTACACATCTCATAAGAATTTTAATAGCAACAGTTACAAAACATTGTAGGAAATATGGGCACATTGATGGGGGATCGAATGAATATTGTCCCGTGGTAATTAGCTATGTATTCATTATCTGTTTTTATATTGTCGATTTTATATAAAATTATATATATGTATATATATTGTTTGAATATTTGTTATACACACTAATTTTGCATGATTGTTTGTAATTATAAAGTTAGAGTTTCCCTCTAACTTTCTGCAGAATATTGCACCAAGTAGTACTAGTAGAAATGATGTTGTACAAGCTAAGGAACATGATCAAGCAAATGAGTATCTCATGGAAGAAGATGATGGGACAAATCAAGTTAATGATCCCATGGAAGACGATGATGGGAAAAATAAAACGATCCAAGATTTTTTTTCTCGGACGTATGAGAACGGAGATAGTGATGGTATTTATGATGAACCTCTATTAGAAAAGTGTAATATCCCTTGGTCGAACCCAATTGTAAATGTAATGTAAGTGTACTTAAGCTGGTGAATTGTTTTGACATCATTTTGTAATGCACCTTTCATGGCATAGTGTGTGCATGTACTGCGCAGTAAAATGATGTAGTGTACACATTCCCAGATACCATGCACAGTAACTAAAGTGTGCGCAGTATGGAGGTCAATGAACCTTGTGTGTATGATATGTGTTATAGGCTGGTGAGCCAATTATTATACGTTGGGATGCTTACGTTTTGGAATTGGGCCAGAGCGCCTAGATGTTAAAGGCCAGTGCACCTATTTTGTATATGTCTCATGATTAATATAAAATATATCGTTGCATGCAGACCGGCCACGATAAAAGAGAAGGGGGATTGAACTCCACCAGTTAGGGAAAGGGAGGGCCAAAAGTTAAAGGAAAGGGCTAAGCTAGAGAGCTTAAGCCAAAAAGGAATATTATATTAATATTTCTTAAAACATAAAGTATGGATAACTATTTTATCCTAAGTTCTAAAGTTGGGGACAAGTGGATCAAAGTAGCTTCCAACATGACAAGTGTCAAGTTGGGGACATGCATGCATATCGTGGAGACTTAGTTCATTTACACACTTTTTCTCCATCATACTGACGATCATTCTTATGGTCATCTCTCCCATGATTCCTTCCATCATTCAGTGATCCAGTCAATGATTCCATGACCATTTCACTCACGCAGTCAGTTATCCTTCAGACATTCATTTCACTGTATCTGAGCTTGTTTCCATAACCATTTCTGGTTGGTGTACCTGGTTAGCTTGGGAGAGGGATTGAAGAAGCGGGTTGTCAGACCCGTGGGAAATTGAAGAGGCAGGTTGTCAGGCCCGTGAGCAATTCTCTAAGCGAGATAATTGTTGGGAATTGATTTCCTGAAGGTGATAAAATGTAGCTACAGTGCTCTGAGACTTCCTTTCCGGCATGTTGCTGAAGCCATGGAAGGGAAGTGGGGTAGCCGAAGGACTTTTGAGCAGAGAAGGGGCACACTTCCTTAGGTGGGATAGGCATGTGGGGAATGAGAGGTTGTAGGTTGTTAGTTAAGAGATCACCTAAGACAGATTCTTTCCTGCCATCTATGAGCCTTTAGCCTGGTTAGGAATCCTTTTACCTGGGTGGAGTTTAGTCCCAGCTTGGGGGTGACTCACTGTTGAGAGTGATGAACAGTGTAGTCTAAGTTTGCGAGGTTCGTGGATGGTCTGTACACAGTTGGTGACAATATTTCCAAGATAAGTATCAATTGTATGATAAATTTACATGCTACATTGTTACTTATGTGCTTATGTTACGGTTTATCATATATGTGAATATAATTGTTTGTATGTTTATGGGTATTTCCCTGTATATGATGCATATCTTTGTTTACTGTTATTTCCATATGAAATCGTATATTTACATAATTTAATTGTTTGTTTACGTTTATATGTAAAGATTCTGCAAGGGTGTTGTATGTATATGTTATAATTGCATGCAGTTTGAAGAGAAAATTTATGTGGCATAGCTCAATTGAATACTGGGTATGTTACAGTATGTTCCGTAGTGAGAGAACGAAAGTGTTCCCTCATGTAGCGTGGCCTAGTCATGGGTGTCCGGGGACATTACAATATGGTATCAGAGCTTCAGTTCCAACACTGAGCTTGGATGGGCTAGAAAGGTTCAGTTGAAGCGAATATTCACAGAAGATTAATTTCAAGTCACAGAGCATCCATGGAAAATTTTGGCACCGCGTGGAAAATGTTGGCGTGCAGGTGTGCATGATAAATTGTGGCACCGCATGGAATAATATTTTGTGCAGATGCACGCGCTGAATTTAGCATTGTGCAGTGAGCATACACATAGTAATGTGCACATGGGGTGAGCAAGTATTGCAAAACACAAAGGAGTTTGGTTGGTGTGTGCATAGTATGAGTATAAGTTGTTTTGCGACAGTGTATTCAATGGTGCGCGCAGATTATTGTGCGCGGTGGGGCATATTGAACTTTGGCATGGTGCAATGCATAGGGTGAAATGCATGTGGAATATCAGTGCGCAATACCAAAACTGTGCACAGTGGATATTGGTGCACAACGCAAAAGTAGTGCACGCAAGTTATTAGCGCGACAGAGAAGAAATGAATAGTGGATATAGGTGCACGGAAGCACGATTTACCTTGTGGTGTTGCTGTGAACGATAAATATGGGTGTATAGGTTGAATTTATGTGTGTGCGAATTCGTTTGGAAGGCGATGAGTCTGAGTTTAATAGAAAATTTGCATGGTATTAGAGGAAAAAGAAACACACAGCCGCATCAGAGCATTATTTAAAATGAATTCAAAGTTGGTTTGAGAAGAAATAAATATAGTCTAAATTGCTAAGCCGAGAGCATCTCAGAAATGAACTCTGAGTTTTATATTCCTCTGATTGAGACAAATGGAAGTGAAATATAAGCTTACAAGAAAAGCATACTATGAAAGAAAACAAGACTCATAACACCACCAGTTAGAATCTTGTAATAAACAATCCAAAATCCGCTTCTGCATTTATATAATCGTATTAATCCAAAAATTACAAAAAAGGAATGATAACAATTATCCTATTCTAAAGGGACCATTTAAGAACAGGCCTATCATCTCCGGGGCCCCTTACCTCTGCTACCAACTGTCCAAAATTCACTGAAATATACTTAATTTTAGTTGAGGACTCGTTTCATCTTAGCGATCTCCTCCTTTAAAGAATCTAACCAGACCGGTTGATTCTCTCCAACACTTTCGGTCGTTTCATTTGTGGTTTCCTTCTTCTGCCACTTTCTCCTTTTCTTCTTAGAAGTTGCCCTGTTGATGAATAAATCCTTCATAATGGGATTCAACCTGACTTCCAACTGCGAGGCTATAGCCGACTCTGTGTGGAATTTAGTCGCTAGAATGTGAGCAAGTACCCTTTCCTCCTTATTCACAGGAAAGTCTAGCATGTTTCCCGAATAACCAATCTCACTGGATTTAGCCTTGTCCATGTATCTCAGTTTGTGGATACAAAAATGCTTTTACAGAGAGAAGAAAGTCGAGCAATTTGGATATTACTCCATTTATGGATAAGTTGATGCCTCCATACTTGAGGATTTGTAGTTATAGAATCCCAATTATGAAGCACAGACAAACTACGTACAAGTGAGTTGGGTTGCCATGCTCGACTAATCCATTTCAAATGATTATCTTTTGAGTTCGTTACATGGCGTCATTCAGCTGAAGTCACATGGTTGTGAAGTACCAAACGAGTGAAACGGGGTGATCTGACTAGCCATCGCATGTTCCACGAATGGTGGTTTTGACATATTGAAACACGTGATACCGCGTCTTGGCAAAAGTGGTTTCAGCAAACCGCCTTTTTCCCAGATGTATCTCTGAAGGCGCCGCGCATCTATGTTCTCAAGACTTGGGTCTTATCTAGAATTGTCATGGTGATAACACTAGGAAATCAGAAGATATAATTCTGATGTATATATTGAACCAAAATGGTTCATATTTTTCATGAATTGTTGAATTGTTAGCCTGATAAGTTTCAATGGCTGCACGTTTTGCAAAATTAACAACAACTAGATCAGATCAGATCATTGCAAATTCCATAGGAATGGAAGAGGAAGAGGGGAATTACAGTCAGCAAGATGAGAGCAGAGGGATGGATGTCCATTTGGGCATTGAAGGAACAAACTCCAATGGACATGGAGAAGAAAGGAATGAAAACATGAATATGGCAGAGACCATTAAAAATTTGCAGAAGGATGTCCAAAGACATAAAGATGATAATGAAAGGCTTATGAGAGCCAAGGAGCAACAATATGACTTCAACATGAAGTTATTGGAGGGCTTGAAAAGAATAGAAAAGAAATTGGTTAAGGAGAGTGGCTTAAGAAAATCTGGAAGTCACAAGACTTCGGATGAGAAAAGAAAAGCAAGAAGTGTTAGCAGACACCACCATCACTCCCCAAGGCATTCCAATAAGAGAGTAGGAAACAGCTCAATTCCATCCCATGTAAGAAGGCATAAGAGGTCTGGGGTGGATGAGCTACGAGGAGAAATGAATAAAATCAAACCTCCTACATTTGATGGTGAGTACAAGAAGAATGAAGATGCAGAAACATGGTTGTTGGGCATGAGAAAGTATTTTCAATTGCATAATTGTTATTCTCATGCAGAAGGTAGAATTGTTATCTATCAACTCAAGGGAAAGGCCTCCATGTGGTGGGATCAGCTTGTGCAGATGCAGCATATTAAAGAGAAAAGTGTTACTTGGAAAGAATTCAAGAAGTATTTTGAGAAGAAATACTTGACTAAGAGATACTGTGACAAGAAAATGAAAGAGTTCTTTGAACTCAAGCTTGGAAGTATGACCATAGATGAATATGAGATAAGGTTTCTAGAACTGTTGAAGTATGTCTCTTTCATCAAGGATGAGACAGTCAAAATTCAAAGGTATTTGAGTGGATTTCCATCATTCTTCAGTGACAAAATACAATATGATGATCCCAAGACATTGGAAGATACCATAAGGCGAGTAAAATTCCTATATGATCAACAGAAAGCAATGCCAGGTTTCCAAAAGGCTTGGGAAGACAAAAAGAAATTCAATATGGATTAGAGGAGGAAGGGAGCTAAGCCACCATTCTTCAGAATTAATCCACAGGGATAGAAAACGCCTAAAGAACCCAGAATGATTGACACAGAGAGTCAAAGGCCAAGGCAGCCACCTATTCAATGTTGGGGTTGTAAAGGAGATCATAGGTTCAGAGATTGTCCTCACAGAGGTGAAAAAGGTAGGGCTATTCACAATGTACAGCAAGCTGAAACAGTGGAGGACATGGGCAGATATGTGCCAAGGATCTATGCAGCCCTGGACAACAAGCAAGCAGAGTATCAATCCCA
>JASDQU010295628.1:0-13073 GCA_032191745.1 Picea mariana | reverse complement strand
TTTTCTTTTTATTATTATTTTTTTCTTTTCCATGATTTTGTTTGCAACAATGGGTCTTGGTCTAAAAAATTTGCAATTTCAACCCTGAAAAATAACAAATGTTCTACTTGTAGCATCACATTTCGATTCAGAGGTTGGTTTCATGCTTTCAATTCGAAATGATATTTATTGTCCAGATCACACTTTCGAACAAGTTGTAATGTCAACTCCAGAAAAAATGGGGTGTTGTTATCGCACCACTTTTCATTTTGGAGGTTGATTTTAAGGTTTTTGTTTCAAATTGTACTAATTGTCGAAACCACAATTTCAACCAAGTTGTAATTTGAACTTCGAAAAAAAAGGGGGTGATGTTGGTAGCAACATTTTTTTGTTTTCAGGGGTTGATTTTAGGGTCTTTGTTTTCAAATTTACATTTGGCAGTTGCAAAGTTTTGTAATTTTAACTTTGAAAATAAAAGGGTGCTACTAGTAGCACCATTTTTTGAAACAAGGGTATAAATAGTCACTAAATGCGACCTCTAAAAAATGATAACTTTGGAGAGTTCTCGTTAAGTTGATAACTTTGTTTGTATGAAAAGACATACTAACAACTCATTTTCTAAAAATCTTCCAAAACATGAAGTTCAAACTTCTAAAAATCATGCATCTCGGGATTTGGAAAATCATGGACATGATACCAAGTCAATCCCATATGTAGTATCACGTGGGGAAGTGAATACTTTCTAATGTATCACTCGAGCTTATGCGAGATAGATCGATGCTTTTCCCATAACCCCTTTGCTTCCTTGACGAATACATATTACTTGAACTGTGACAAACATTGGAAATTGTATTCTAGTTCACACTATAGAATACTTGATAGAAGTAGCCTTGAAAGAAATTACTCAACCTTTTGGCTTGATTCCTCCAACACTAATCAACCTTGTTACTTCCCCAATATAAAATGAGCACTCTGATAGACAGTTAGATTCCAATTTTGATCTGGACCCCAATATAGGATGCTCAAACTCATATTATAATCATTCAAACCATTCAGATATGGCCAACAACCATAATCAACCCTAGTTAAGATAAGATGTTTTGGTTTTTCCTAGTCAACTAAACAACCTTTGTAAGCATCTATAACAATTGATTCCCAAGTACAACCCTGAAGTGGTTGGTCTTCCAGAAGACCACATTAAAAAAATTATTCTAGCCATTAGATTAGTGAATGTATAACATGAGGATGTGGTGTGTAGACTTTTCTATTATACCTCTAGAAATAATGGCTCTAATTGGTATTTCAATTTTCCAGAGGGATCAATCACTAATTAGGGTGAGTTTCAAAATGATTTTATAGATAAATTCAGGGAAGAAACCACCACTAGTGTGTTTATGGTTGAATTATTTTCTCAAGTCATGGGTCCTAAGGAAAAGGTTGATGATTTCAATTAATGGTTTACTATGGTCCTAAATAAGTTTAAAGATGGAGTTGTGCCTACACTAGAGCTTCAAATCGAAGTTTATGCTAATGCATTACCTGCAGTAATTTCAATATTCGTTAAATGAGAAACAAACAATACCTTGGCATTAACATTTGAGTCAAGAAGGTTGAATTCAAAATGAAAGGATGCAAAGAAACTAGACAACATTGGGAAAGAAAGAGGTTACACCACCCAAAAAGGGTCTTATTTTACCCAGGCCTCAACTAAAGCAACCCACAGAGTGTAAAGAAAAAAATTCCATAGATATGGAAAGCATGTAGAGAATGATTAAATGATTATCCAATGAAAAAATAGATATGAAGCAAAGTTCTAGAGAAGGAAACTCTAATAAAAAACCACTTCCTACAAATTTAAACATTGATTTGGAACAAGTAGCCATGGATAACTACTGCAACTATAATCGAGCTAATCATTTTGAGAAAACCTTTCCACAATGGATAAACACAATGAACTAGGTGCCAAACATATTTCTAGATATTTGTGCATAAGCAGAAGAATCTAATGAACAATTGTTAGGATATTTAGACACTTAGGAGTTTGTTAAGATCAACTTGGTTTAATGTGTCATTAGGTAAAAAATGCATTAGTAGCCATTTATAGTTAGGTAATCTGATGGTGATGATATGTTCCCGACATAGAGTGATCTGACTGATCATATTCTCCTTGATCTTAACGGCTACATTGATCTGTGGCTTAATACCCGATTGGTCCATGATCTCTATTTAAAGAGCATGGAGAGTCATTTGTCAATGATCAATTATGAGAGACTCTCTTGTAAACCTTGTTGTAATTTTTTTTTTTCTTTTGCATTGATAAATTTCTCCAAGTGGCCATGTTGGTTGGGGTCGTGGATGTTTCCTCATAGGGGGTTTTACCATGTCAAAAAATTGATTTGTTGATCTTTGATCTGGTTGTGTGAGAGGTTTCTGAAGGTGTTTTTCCTCGGTTGGAATACATGTGTTATTGAATATGGTATTAGAGTGCATGTGAAAACTCACTCCCATTGTAGATCGAGATCGTGATGTCGTGTTGACCAATCTCTAGTTTCTGCCATTTTTATACATTTATGGGTTGAGAGGATTGTTCCATTGCATTCGAAACACTCATTTTAGTCAAGATGTTTTTTTGTTTCACTCGAAAATGTTTTTTTTTTTCCCAAGATACAACCATTTCAGTTATATTTGAAGGTATAAATCCTGAATACGCCCTTTTAAATTTTTGCAGAAATAATATTTTGGTTTTTTGTTTTTTTATTTCCGGGTTGCTACTCTTTTCGATCTTCGTATGCTCTTTTCCCTGCTCCCTGTGCGATCTCAAAAAATAAGAAACATATAAGAAAGGGTTTTCATGTCTGTGTATGCTCTTTGTTGTGCACTTTGTGCAATCTAGGTAAATCATAAATAAAGGGAAAACTTACATTTTCTGGGTAAGCTAACCGAGATATAACCCTTGTTGTCATCGAGAAGCGGAATTTTTTTCTTGTGTGACAAGAGTTTTTTTATGAGAACGCTCTCTAAGGTCGTCAACAACAGCAATCCTCCTTCTAAACAATACAATATGTTTCACACTAGATCGCTTGGTTAAAAGTTGTTTTATTAAGTAAGAGGCCTTGAGTTCAAGTTTTTTTTTGTTAATTATTTTGAAAAAGTTCATGCATCCTTTGTAAAGTGTATTTCACTTAAATTATAAAAGTGAATCACTATAAGTAGCTTTAATATTTTATTTTAAAGTTATTTATTTTGCATGCAACTTTCTTTTATAAAGTAACTTCATTGTAAAAGTGATCCCCACTTATTCTATAATATTGGGTCACTTCATAAGAAACTTATATGTAAAAGTGGGTTATTAGGAGGAGTATCACCACGTGGACCAAATTCTACCTACCACGTGGCTCTTTGGTTACCATTTATGTATTTTTTCAAAAGGGCATAACCTTCACATCCAAAGTCCGTTTTCAGTGTCATTTTTTTAAAACAACCAATTTTTTCAAGATCCTTCCATCCAGACCATTAGTTTCATTTTTTTTCTACATATTTAATATGGCTTCTTCTAATGATATTTTTCTTATTAGATATCATTTTTGGGATTAACTGCATAGTGTAAGTCATTAATCTATGACCCATATCCATGAGTATTAGTCACAACTACCAATAATTCTCATGATTTGAATATTCCACTTAGCACTCATTGCATCGAGTAATGCTCACAGGGGTGAAGAAATGGGATTGAAACCAACAAAATGGATCACATAGCATCAATCATCAACTCTGGGGCTTGCACCCGGTAATCAGGACTTCCCAGGAGGTCACCCATCCCAAGACACGTCTGTCTCAAGCGCACTTAACTGTGGAGTTTTCCCCACAATCAAGCTCACTTAGCTTGCTACCCCATTTCCAAAACCTTAGCAAGTGTTGTGCCTTATGAACTATCCAGTTAGAGATCCCTTCACTCTTATTATTTAAGCATAGAGGGGCTTCCACAGTGTAACATATTAGATATCGTTTTTGGGATTAACTGCGTAGTGTAAGTCATTAATATATGACCCATATCCATGAGCATTAGTCGCAATTGACCAATAATTCTCATGATTTGAATAGTCCACTTAGCACTCATTGCATTGGGTGATGCTCACAGGGGTGAAGAAATGGGATTGAAACCAACAAAATTAATCACATAGCATCAATCATCACTTTCGGGGCTTGTACCTGGTAACTAGGACTTCCCAGGAGGCCATCCATCCTAAGATACCTCTGGCTCAAGCACGCTTAACTATGGAGTTTTCCCCACAATCAATCTCACTTAGCTTGCTACCCCATTTCCAAAACCTTAGCAAGTGTTGTGCCTTATGAGCATCACTAGATGCAATGAGTGCTAAGTGGACTATTCAAATCATGAGAATTATTGGTCAGTTGCGACTAATACTCATGGATATGGGTCATAGATTAATGACTTACACTACACAGTTAATCCCAAAAATGATATCTAATATGTTACACTGTGGAAGCCTCTCTATGATATTTTTCTTATCAGTACCAACTACTTCTAATGGAAATCCCATATGGAGGAATTATTTAGAAGTAAAGGATTGTATCAGATTACTTTGGGAAAAGAACAAGAGCCCACCGCTGATGACAAGTATTCCAAATAGATTAACAATAATGACGAAGCATGTGGACTAACAAAAATGTCCATCTCTCATGATTTAATGTTTAACCTTCAAAAAATTGAGAGCCCAGATAAAGCTTGGGAAAATCTTGAAGTTGTGTTTGGTAAAAAAAATATTATTCGATCTCACCAGTTGGAAAATCATTTAATGAATTTAAGTCCAACTAATTTTACTTGCATCTAAGTTCAAAACACTTAGACTTTTGTGTATAGAATGCGAACTAGACTTGAAGGTAGATCAATGCATATATGTTATTCTTTCTAAGCTTGGTAGTGCATATTATGTTTTGGTATCTACCTTTTATGCCACCAAAGAAGCTTTAGGAAGTGATTATAAAGAATCATCTCTTGATTCCTTTTGTGATTCTCTTTTTCAAGAGAAAGATAAGCTTGTGCAACTTGGATTGATCAACATTGCATATACATCCAACAAAGCCTTAGTGGACCAACAAAAAGATAGACACAAGAATCCAAAGAAGCAACATCCTCACCACAACAACAATCAAACCAAGGGTCCCAACCCCTCTTCGCTAACTTTTTCTACTAATGGTGACAAAGGAGTGAAATCCAAAAATAAAAATACTAACAAACATTGCAACTTTTGTGGGAAACATGGCCATGATGAGTCCAAATGCTTTAAGAAGATGGTAGTTTCAGAAGCAACAATGAAGAAGAAAAACATCGGTATTGATTCTACTACTTATTCTTCTCATGTACATGAACTTTCTACTTATGGTTTCTCCTTCAATGCAACTTTTACTTCTTCTTCTTATGAGTGGCTTATTTATTCTGCAACATCTTATCATATGGCTAAGGATAAAATCATATTTTTTTTTCTCTTAATGAATGTAACACCAAGAAAATATTTGTTGGTGATGATATATCTCTTAGTGTTTTAGGGTCTGGAATAGTTCAGGTAGATAATGTTCATTTCAATATTGTATTATGTGTTCCAAGTCTTTCCTATAACCTTCTATCAGTATATCAAATCACTCATTCAGGTGAAGGTAAAACCATAGAGTTTTCACCTCACCAAGTTGTAATCAAGGATCTAAAATATTCTGAGCATGTTCTCACAACCAAAATTGTTGATGATATTATTGGTTGTACAAGTTTGACAATTTTGGGTCATCATCTTTTCCATCAGATTTTATTTCTCATAGAAATGACTTGAGCAAAATTTGGCATGATCGTTTTGGTAATCTAAATTATCATTCATTGCAACAACTATGTAATCAACTGATGGTGATTGGTCTTCCTCTTGTTTCTTGCAGAGATGGCATTTGTGTTGGTTGTGTTCTCAACAAACATCATTGGGACAATTTTGACAATTGTGCCTCTTGGCATGCCTCGTCCCATTTGCAACTTGTTCATAGTGAATTGTGCGGTTTGCTTCCTTCTCTTTCTTTTTCTGGGTGCAAGAATTTTTTAACTTTCATTGATGACTTTTCCAGACACACCTGGGTTTACTTATTAAAAATTAAGAGAATTTTTTTTTATAAGATTTGGCCTACAAGTCCCTTGTAGAAAAGCAATCTAGATAACAACTTCAAATGTTAAGAACATATAATGGAGGAGAATATGTGAACAATTAATTTACAAGTTATTGCAATGCATAGGGCATCCAAATGAACACATTGTTCCATATACACCACAACAAAATGATGTTGTTGAGAGAAAGAACCGCACATTAAAATAAATGGTTAATCGTATGATCTAATCTAAGGGATTAAGTCTAAAGTATTGGGTGGAAGCCATTAACTATGAAAATTACATAGTAAATCGCACTCCCACAAAGGATCTTAAAAATCTAACACCAAAAGAATCATGGAATAACATTAAGCTAGATGTAAGCCACTTTTGTGTATTTGAAAATGTAGCATGGGCTCAGATTCTTGATGACAAAAGGAAAGAATTGCGGCCTAAAAGTGAGAAGTGTATATTTGTTGGTTATTCTGAATATTTCAAAGGTTACAAACTTCCTCAGCCACATTGTAATGAAATTATAATTAGAAGAGATGTTAAATTGATGAAAATATCTTGGCCTGTGAACCAAATTTGGCATGTGAGCCATCTTCAGCATCTACGCCTTCTTTTGTTCCTACTCTAGTTGAAATGATGACAATGAAGATGAAAATCCACCTCTGCCTGCTCACCTTCCTCTAGATGATTCCATTGAACCTGAGCCTGCACCAACACCACCACTTCCTAGATGGGTCCATTCAATACGAGAAGCAGATGGTGATTTTGTCAGTGATCCTTCAGATCATTGTCGAACACATTCACAGTTCCAACAAGCCTCTTCTCTTTTGGCTCAAGTTTCAGAGACTCATGATCTATAGACATTTGCAAAAGCTTCAAGTCATTCGATTGGGATGCAACAATGAATGAAGAGTATCATTCTTTAATGGTAAACAATACTTGGGATCTTGTACCTCTTGTGAAAGGAATAAAACTTGTTAGATGTAAATGGGTATGTAGAACTAAGTATGCATCAGATGAAAGTGTTGAAGGACACAAGGCCCAATTAGTTGCAAAATGGTTCTCTCAAGTTGAAGGAAATGACTATAATGAAACCTTTTCCCCTGTAGCCAAAAATAATTCCATCCATCTTGTTGCCTCACATAAATGGGAGGTCCATCCGATGGATGTTAAATATGCCTTCTTGCATGGGGATTCACAAGAATAAATCTACATGGAACAACCTCCTAGTTATGTCCAGAATGACTCTAGCCTCGTTTTCCTCCTTAAGAAATCTCTTTATGGTCTTAAGAAAGATCCTCGAGCTTGGTATTCCAAAATGGACAGCTTTCTTCTTGATACCAGCTTTTCTAGATGTCATTCTGACCCCAATGTCTATACCAAGAAAGTAGGAAGCCATCTCATAATCTATGTTCTTTATGTTGATGATCTTATCCTCACTGGTGGTGACCCTAAATTTTTAAACCATGTGAAAACCATCCTTAAGAACAAATTTGAAATAACCAACTTATGTTATTTGCACTATTTCCTTGGCCTCCAAATTTTGCAAACCAAGGAAGGAATTTTTCTTTCCCAGTCTAAGTATGCTTGTGACCTTCTTCGTTGCTTTCACATGGAAGATTCAAAATAAACCCTTTTTCCCTTTTAATCTGGATTCAAACTTTCTACCACATCTACTTCTCATGAATTTGATGCCACTTTGTACCGTCAATCAATTGGTAGACTCTTATATTTGAATCATACTTGTCCTGATCTTTCCTTTGTTGTTGGTCTCGTTGCCTGGTATATGAAAACACCCCATGAAATCCATTGGAAAGCAACTAAAATAATACTTCGGTATGTTCGAGGTACAGTTCATTTTGGGGTACATTACAATTCAGGGGGGGGGGGGCTTCTTTATTTGTTGGTTTCATTGATTCAGATTGGGCCGGAAACCTTGATGATCGAAATTCTACCGCAAGTTATGTTTTCAACCTTGCTTCAGGACCTATCACTTGGGCATGTAAGAAACAATGAGATATTTATCTTTCTTCAATAGAAGCAAAGTATCAAGCAACAATTAATTCAAGTCAATAAGCCTTGTGGCTTCAATGGATCTTTCATAGTTTAGATTTCAACACCAGCTTCCGACCACCCTCTGGTGTGACAATCATAGTGCCATCAAGTTTTCCAAAGATCCATTTCAACCTCAGCACAAAAAACACATTGAGATACACATGCACTTCATTAGAAATTTCATTCATGATCGATTTATTGAAGTGCTCTTTTTCCTTGTAGAAGATCAAGTTATCGACATTTTCACAAAGTCTCTTGTAGAAGCGAAGTTCTCCAAACTTCAATCTATGTTAGGATTTTAGGAAGTTTTCATTAAGGGGGGATATGATCTAATGCCTCATTCCTTCTCCTATTATGTCATATTTTTAAATCCTTCAATCCTATCCCAAGTTGTTCTTAAGGGGAGATGTTAGGATATTTATACACTTAGGATTTGGTTAAGATCAACTTAGTCTAATGTGTTGTTCGGTAAAAAGTGTGTTTCTTAGTGTGTTTCTTAGTGTGTTTCTTAGTGTGTTTCTTTAGTATGCATTAGAATGCATTTGTATTTAGGTAATATGACAGTCATGATATGTTCCCGACATAGATTGATATGATGGATCATATTCTCCTCGATCTTAATGGTTACATTGATCCGTGACTTAACACCCGATTGGTCCATGGTCTCTATTTAAAGAGCATGGAGGGTCATTTGTCGATGGTCGATTGTGAGAAACTCTCTTGTAAATCTCTCTATATTTTTTTTCCTTTTTCATTAATAAATCACTCTAAGTGGCCATGTTGGTTGGGGCCATGGATGTTTCCCTGTAGGGGTTTTACCACATCAAAATATTGGTGTGTTGATCTTTGATCTAGTTGTGTGGGTGGTTATTGAAGGTGTTCATCCTATGTTGGAATACATATGTTTTCAAACAACAATTAGAGGGATACTTGGAAGAATAATATCTAGAACATTCCAATGAGACATACATGGTCCCGTGGGATATGTTTCCTGGTGTGAATTTGGCTAAAGATGATGAAGTGGTGGAGGAAGGATTAGTAGCTCAAACTAGGAGTAAGGGACTCATACCTCAATTGTGTCCAAAAATATGAATACAAGAAAAACATGGCATGTGAATCCCAATGTCAAACCAACCTCTATGATTTATAATATGCATAAGCCTTCAACTAGTTATTCAGAGTCCATGGAATACAACATTGTTGAAAATATAAAGAAACAAAGCGGATATTTCGATAATTGACATGTGTAAAATTTCACAGCAATGCAAGTTGTTGTTAAATGATTTGAAGGATGAAGAGGTACAACCTTTACCTACTCTGAAAAATACTAATAAAATGATAGGTAACAACATGAAAAAGGAAACAATCAATGTTCCGCTTATCAGAAAAAACATAAGTCTTTGACTCCTCCTTTATTACTGACATTTGAGATATTCAATCACAATGTGCATAATTATATACTAGATTTGCATGCTTCCTCTAATGTGATGCCATATTCTGTGTGAAGAAGGTTGAACGCTACCCTGATGAAATGTTCAACACACATCATTCATCTTGACAAGTCAGAGGTTAAGGTCATTAGTGTGTTGAATGATATTCTCATCAAATTATCTTCCAACCCTAAGGTTCATTGGGTTATAGTCATTGTTGTGGTAGAGATACCCGAAGCATATGGTCTATTTATTAGTAGTGACTGGTCTCAGAAATTAAAAGTTTATTTTGCATCATATTGATCACACCTCTAGCTTCTATGGAATGGATAGTCAAATAAGATTAGGATTAATATAGAAAGATATATGAAACACATTGTTATTAATCTTGAGGCAACTAGTGACCTTCATCTCCAGAATTTTCAATTCTTGGTAATTATGCTTTGGACTCTAACTTTGGTAACTTTGTGGTTGAAGTCTCTAATGTGCCTGAATCATAATGATCTGAATTAATTTTACAAGAAGATAATTTTCACGAGGTATGAAGTAATGCCAGTTTTCTAAATTATGTAAATTCTAAACCCTCTAATAATTCAAATTCCTAAACCCTCTAATAATTCAAATTCGCTCAACTTAAATAAAATAGATTTTAAATATACTCTTGATTTATGGACTTTATTTTTCAATGGTTTGAAATCTCAAGAGGGAGTTGGAGTAGGTTGTTTGTTGATTGACCCAAAGGGTAAACATAGTTTTCTTTCTTTTAGACTATAATTTGATTATACTAATAACTTTGCACAATATGAGGCGCTTGTACAAGGTCTGAAAAAATCCATTGATCTAAAAATTGAAAAAATTAAAGTGTTTGGAGATTTTGAGATTGTATTTAGTCATATTAAAAATTAAATACACTACAATTTACCACATCTAAAGAACTATCAACAAGAAGTTCATAGGTTGATTGATAATTTTAATTCTTTTAAGACTCACTCCATCAGAATATATTGAAGAAAGTAAGTTTGCAATTGAGTGGCTTTATAGGCCCTCTATCTCGGATAACATTACTAGTTAGACAATATTTGAGGGTGATGAACAAATCTTGGAATTTCTCACCGATGGGGAGAATTTCAAGGATTCAGTTATTGATGATGATGAGTTTCAATAAACTTTGGAAGAGGATAGAGAGAATTCAACCGAAACAAAATCACACAATGTGCCCAAAAGTGTTATTAATCTAGAAATTTTGTTTGACTTATAAAACAAATTTAAAGGATCACCAAATGTTAAAACGAGCAGTTCTAGTCTAGGTCATGAAGTTTATCAATCTAGGAACTACATAAAATACAAAAAAATGTTAATCTTGGTAGAGGGTGTTATGAACAGAAAAATTTAGCATATACTAAATTGTTTAAAACATATCAGAACATTTTTTCATGGTCATACAATGACCTTAAGACCTACAACACGTGAATCATCCAACATATTATCCCTATGAAGAAGGATGTGAAACCATTCCAACAGAAGCTTCATAAGATACATCCTTCCCTTGGGCCTTAAATTTAGAAAGAGTTGAAGAAACTCCTAGATGCCAAAATCATTTTTCAAGTCTAGCATTTTTCTTGGGTGGCCAATCTAGTACTAGTCAGGAATAAAACTAGTAAAATTTGTCTTTGTGTTGATTTATGGAACCTGCACAAGGTTTCCAAGAAAGATAACTATCCAGTGGAACCTATGGAATACATATTGTAGCTTGTATCATGATTTGAAGTGTTTTCATTACTTGATTTTTTCTCAAGATACAATCAAGTGTTGGTAGTTAAAGAGGATAGGCTTAAAACCACGTTCAGTGCCAAATAGGGTACTTTTTCCTAAAAAAGAATGCCCTTTTGGTTGATTAACATTGGAGTCATTTTTCATAGAGAAATGGATGTTTCTTTCCAAGGTATCATCAATCATAGCATTCTTTTGTACTTGGATGATGTGACAGTCTATTGAAAATACAGAGTTGGTCATCTTACCATTTAACTCAGATCTTTAAAAGATGTGGGAAGTATGGAATTTTTTTGAATCTAAAAAATTGTATAATCAAAGTCACTGAAGGAAAGTTATTTGGTCATATCACTACTAAAGAAGGAATAACTATAGATCCCAAGCATGTGAAGGTCATATCTCAACTACACTTTCTGCATAGTAAGAAATCAATGCAATCTTTCTTTAGGAAGATTAGCTTTGTCAAAAATTAAACCTTGATTTTGTTGAAACCATTAAGCCTTTGCAAAAAATGATCGAGAAAGATGTGGATTTGAAATGGAATAAAGAGGAGAAAGCGGAATTCAAGAAAATAAAAATTGTTATATCCAACACTCTTATTTTACTTAGACCAGATTTTAATCATCACTTCCTTCTTTATACGTTTGCTTATAATCATTCCCTTGTAGCGATGCTAATGCAGAAAGACTCCAAAGGAAATGAATCACCCATTTGTTTTATGAGTACATTTGTTTTATGAGTACGAACTTGCAAGTTGAACTCAACTACCCTGCTATAGATAAAAAATCATAGTTGTATATAAGGTTTTCAGACACTTTATGTCTTACATACTTAAGAATCATATGAAATTGATTGATCTAGGAGGATTCATGAATTCTCATAGAGGTCCAGGAGGATCTAAAACAATCATACATGTCTAGAAGGGATCAGAAATGCTCAAAATTTGAATATCTCAAATGCTCTTGAAAATGTTGTCATTGTGTATATATCGACGAGATATTTCCAATGACACAAAAATCATCTCAAACGGATTTTGTATTCAAAAGTTATGGTTGGTAAAATTTCAAGTCAAACACAGGAAAAAAGTCAACCCTAAAGAGACATGTGGTAGGATCAGAGAGAGACACGTAGCAAGATCACAGGTTGACAAGTGGTATCTCTGGGTACTGCCAAGTGGCAGGTGACATGGATCTATATGGCATAGGTGGACTAATTACAGTTTGACACATGGAAGAGATAGACCAATGAGAGGCTTCCACATGGCAACGTCCCATTGCCCATTAATGGATGAGGTTTGCTAAAAAAAAAATATAACCATCGAGAGGAATCAAACCCCATATCTCCAATGCACGAAACCAATGACCTCACCATTATAACATCAAGTTGTTACTTAACCAATAGTGGCACCATTTGTATTTATGTTTGAAATGGTGTATGTTGACAAAATAGGGGGATAGGGGGCTAGCCCCGATCCCATGGTATACATGTGGAACCATACCCATCCATCGTGGGGGTGTTGGAGATATGGCTATAGCAGAGATGACGCAGATGGTCAAGGTTGTCATTGAGGGGGAGATTGTTGGAGATATGGCTATAGCAGAGATGACGCAGATGGTCAAGGTTGTCATTGATGGCAATCGATTGTTTCTGGAGCACGCACAAGTGATGGAACACAAGAAGACTAACAC